>VTFQ01000020.1:1885028-1935701 GCA_036281575.1 Ancherythroculter nigrocauda
ACTTATGAATCAGTTGGAGCAGTCTGTTCAAAATGATATTCTGATGTGTTATCTGTTCTGTTGGAATCTCAACAAATAAATAGAACTATTAATGAATAAGAATCATTAAATTCCATGCAATTTCCATCTCAAATGGACATTTTATGCATGATATTGTTTGTTTTGAATTAGCTTCCCTATATTCTTAATATCTGGTTCTTTTGGATATCAAGGGTAAAATCTGCCCCATTGTTATTGCAACGACTCAGACAGCACATTGTGTAGATTGTTTTTAAAAGATTTTGATATATGGACAAACAATTTATTCCTCAAGGATAGTTTACATCCCTTCTGTCAGAGAGAAATATATTGCTGTAGCCATGTACCGACTTTTAATCATTGTACTGTAGGTTGGGGGAGTCAGAGCTCCAAGGTGCACATCCATCACAGCACTTGGTTGCATTTCCCTGGACACAACCTCCGCTGGATCCTCACCTTCATCCTGCTCTTGTCATCGTGTGTGAAATAGCCGAGGGCATCGTGTCCGATGGGTGAGATCTATCTGTCTGTTTGTCTGTCAGTATGCGTGAATCTCATGAAGCCTATTAAGAACATGCCCTGGTATAGGCCCATTTTGTTGTTGTTGTTGTTGTCTTATGACATTATTTTTATGACAATTAAGAGCATCCTCCTTCATTTTTAAATGAAAAACAAACAATAAACAATGAAAGTATAATACTGCTACTACTAAATAATAATAATTACATTTAAGGATACATTTGTTTCATTTATTTTATTTTATTGATTTGAATAGTAAAGTATTTATACCTCATTTTAGTATTTTTAATTTTTATTTTTTGTATAACTGTATTCTTTTTACCATAATAGAGTATTTTTTATTGAAAAAAAATACCCTACCATTCAAATGTTTTTTGTGGAAAACATTACACTTTTTTCAGGAGTCTTTGAATTGAAAGTTCAAAAGAACAGCACATATTTGAAATAATATTTTTTTTTAACATTATAAATCTCTTACTGTCACTTTTGATCAATCTAATGTGTCCTCGCTGAATAAAAGTATTGATTTCTTAAAAAAAGGCATTAATTATATTTAAATGAAAATCTCAAGAATAATGGATAAACAAAATCAACTTGACTGTAATGAAATGTCACAATCCCAAAAATGTGTAAAATATAATTTTTAATATATATATATATATATATATATATATATATATATATTATATAATATATAAACACACAGTATCATTCACGAATAAAGTTTTTAAAAGTGTAAAAAAAACATAATAGAGATATAATAAATTTTGAAGTTTATTAAGTGTTAACAATGACATTATGTTGTTTTTATAATCAATTAACACAGCTTTTGTCATTTTTTTTTACAAGATGGACAAAATTGTCACCAAAAAAATTATTCGGTTTAACCAAAATTTCGGTTTTACCAAATGATGATATTTTCAAACAATGCTAACAGGCTGATATCTAACTAGCTAACAAAAGGACAATCAAACATTTTATATTTAGTACAAGTTTTTAAAATATTACAACATTTTCCATGTTTTATAGCGGTTGTACCGAATGACGTGATGTTTCGGGACATGCGTATGAGGAAGTGAAAACATGAATTTTTCAAATAGTTAATAGAGAGTTAGTTACTTTGCTTCATGATCATGTGGTCCTTTGCAGGTGTCTGAATGATGTCACATCCTGTCACATGATATTGACCGCATGACTTGATCCAAAATGGTCCCTTTATATTGGTTACTCCGAATGACATCAATGAAATTCTTTTTTCCGGACATTCTTACTCATTACAAAGAAACGATTTCTACACATAATTTTAATACCATTTTGCACTATGTTGATATATGATGTTATAAAATCATGCCAGAATAAAAATATTACATTTATTACATTTATTACAAGATATTTTAATCACAACTGAAATGGCTGTATTGGCCTTTGGACGGTTAAACCGAATGACCTTTTGACCTTCAAAATCTTTAAAATACCTTTATATGTAGCAAAATATAATTAAAACATTTTGGATTCAAAAAGAGATCTAGATGTACTACATCACATACTTTGGATGTCATATCTTTTTTTATATATATATATATATATATATATATATTATATATACACATACATATTCATGAAATATGACTTGGACGTGACATTAACCTGTTCATCCATCAGTCTGTATCCTTTGTTTGTGTGTTTTGTTTTGTTTTTTATTTGGATATGTTGATCTATGTCTAATTCTGTTTCTCTCTTTCTCTTTCTCAGGTTTAATCAGTCCGTCCACTTGCACCTCTATATGCCATCATGTTTGGCCTTCATGGCTGCCATCACATCAATCATCTACTACCACAACATAGAGACATCCAACTTCCCCAAACTTCTGATAAGTATGTGTCGACTTTATAGTGTCTTTTGTTTTTTAAGGATTGACTTTTCTGTTATTTGGATGTGGCATGCACATTTCTTTCATAATGCAAATCGCTTTTTAAACAGTGATGTAAAGTTTATTAATTATAATATGGATATTACAGCAATTTTAATAAGAAGTGTATGTTCTTTGGAAGAAAATTTGAATCGCATCAGCTACATTCACACAGATCATGTGTTTCTGGAAATCTGACTGCATTGCAGTTCTACATGCCCTTGATGGTTCAATGCTGTTTTTTTAACTACAGTTTTATTTCCAGAATAAAACAGTCTGTTACAATTGACTTCCAATCACCTGAACGTTGTCAAGAGATTGAAGTTTTCACATTCCTCGACTGTAATATTTTTGAGATTGGCAGGGCCTCTTAAAAGATTCTAACCTTATTTATTATCCCATCATTGAACATCTGGAGAGAGAAGCCATTTTAAAGTGCCCCTATTGTGCTTTTTTCAGATATTACCTTTCATGAAGTGAGTAATGCATCTTTTTGTAAAGGTCTGCAAAGTTTCAAAGATCAAAGTGCAGATAAATGGAATTTATGACTACCAAAAGAAAGAACCAATTCTGAACTGCCTGCTACGAGTCGTCAGTAATTACAGTCTCACTTCCTGCTGAACCTATGTAGGTTTGTGACAAATTTGCATAATGCCAGGCTATGGTCTTCATTGGCTGCTGGTGACCAACATCTACTTTGACCCTCAAACTCTGTAGTTGTAGCTTAGGCCTGGAAGAGTTTGGTTCGTGTTGTTGACATGTAAGAAGATGCGTTTTCTGCACTGCAAATGCAAATACGCTTTGATTGCACTTCCAAAAGATGAGGATCGGCTCAAAATTATATGGTAAAACCAACGCCATCATTACTGTTCATTGTGTATCAAGTGCTGAGGAAGATCTGGAGCTGAAATTGTGATTATGAACGTTCTGTTTCCGACACGCAGCAAAGCGGTAGACCAATCACAACAGACTGGGCCATCTGACCAATCAAAGCAGAGTAGACCAATCACAACAGACTGGGCCATCTGACCAATCAAAGCAGAGTAGACCAATCACAACAGACTGGGCCATCTAACCAATCAAAGCAGAGTAGGCTCTCAGAAAGATGGGGGTTTAGAGAGACTGAATTCTTTCAGACAATGTAAGAAATGAAGTGATGCTGCAGTGTATATTATGAGAAAATTCAAATGTTGACCTTGACCTTGCATGTAAACCTATTGTAAAAGACCTCCAAAACAAAATTAGGAACCTTTAAAGGTGCCCTCGAATCAGAATTTGAATTTACCTCGGCATAGTTGAATAACAAGAGTTCAGTACATGGAAAAGACATACAGTGAGTTTCAAACCCCATTGTTTCCTCCTTCTTATGTAAATCTCATTTGTTTAAAAGACTTCCGGAAAACACTCGGATCTCAACCATAGACTGTAAAAAATCTCAACATAACACCGACTGTTACGTAACAGTCGGGATCATTAATATGTATGACCCAATATTTGCATAATGCCAGCCCATTCAACGCATTAGACAAGGAAAGGCAGTATTAACGGCTGGATCTGTGCACAGACAAGGTAAGCAAGCAAGAACAACAGCGAAAAATGGCAGATGGAGCAATAATAACTGACATGATCCATGATATCATGATATTTTTAGTGATATTTGTAAATTGTCTTTCTAAATGTTTCATTAGCATGTTGCTAATATACTGTTAAATGTGGTTAAAGTTACCATCGTTTCTTACTGTATTTACGGAGACAAGAGCCGTCACTATTTTCATTTTTAAACACTTGCAGTCTGTATAATGCATAAACACAACTTCATTCTTTATAAATCTCTCCAACAGTGTGTAATGTTAGCTTTAGCCACAGAGCATATAGCCTCAAACTCACACAGAATCAAACGTAACCATCTAAATAAATACTTTACTCACATAATTCGAAGCATGCATGCAGCATGCATGACGAACATCTTGTAAAGATCCATTTGAGGGTTATATTAGCTGTGTGAACTTTGTAAATGCGCTGTAATATAGTCGACAGCTCGTGTGGCAGAGGAAGCGCATCTCTTAAAGGGGCCGTGCTGAAAAAATCAGTGCATAGTTAATGATGCCCCAAAATAGGCAGTTAAAAAAATTAATTAAAAAAATCTATGGGGTATTTCGAGCTGAAACTTCACAGACACATTCAGGGGACACCTAGGACTTATATTACATCTTGTAAAAAAACAATCTAGGGCACCTTTAAAATAGCATAATAATAACACAGCCGTGTTTGTTGCATACAGAGCAAAAGCAGCAGAGACTGATGCCTTTAGTACTAATCTGTGTAGAGAATGTGCTGTCCTATATGATTATATTACTGTTAGTGTTTTATTTTTCTTTAACAGCTTTACTCATTTACTGGGTTCTGGCATTTGTCTCCAAAACAATCAAGTTTGCCAAGTACACGGAGCATGGGATCGGCCTGAGACAGCTGCGGTTCGGGATCACGGGCTTACTGACACTGCTATATGGTTTGCTTTTGGCCGTGGAGATCAACGTCATCACGACGAGGGTAATGATTGTGTGTCTGTGATTGGTATTCTCCATTCTTATTCTTCAGCCTCTGGCTGTGATTTTCTTTCTATATATGTATTCATACTGCATTCTCGGATAATACAAAAGTCTGCTCACGTCTGCTATATCAGCCTTTCAGACCGCAGGAAGTTTGGGATGCTCTGAATGCAATCCGATCTTTAATCTGGGTTTTAAAGTTTTATCTGTCCGAATACAGACTCTCCCTCATGTCTTTCCAACTTTCTTTTTTCTTTTTTCTGTGGAACACGAAAGGAGTAATTTGGTAGAATGTTCAAGCTGCTCTTTTCCATGCAATAAAAACAAATTTAAACAGTGTTTGTTGAGCTCCAAAAAATACTAAAAGCTTCGTAAATGTGGTAACTTGTGCACAGCCATATGACTGACATTTTATTGACTTAAATATTTCTCATTTAATTATGCCAGTGCATCTAATAATAACTGCATTGTGACGATGCAGGACAGCTGTGTTAGGATTTTATGAATTTACATAATATGAATCACATATTTATCCATCAGAGGATGTTTGTGTGCAATAACTCTGTACTATTTTAATTAACTTCAAGCTATCACAGGCCAGTTATTAAAACGAAGAAGAGAAATGAACTAAACCCACACTTGGATTTATCACAATGTTTGCATATGCATGTGCGAAGCATATTAATTAATAATTACTTTTAAATGTCTGTGTTTTCTTAATGGATAATGGATTTTTGTGTGTGTGTGTGTGTGTTAAGTCCCTGTGTGTGATTTGCTTCTTACAGTCTGTTTTTAAGAATATACTTAAAGGGATAGTTCACCCAAAAATGAAAATTCTGTCATAATTTACTCAGCCTCAAGTTTTTACAAACCTGTATGAATTTCTTTCATCTGCTGAACACAAAAGAAGGTATTTTTAACAATGTCGGTAACCAAGTTGATGTGACCCCATTGACTTCCATAGTATATATATTTTTTTTTCATACTTTGGAGGTCAGTAGGGCCCATCAACTGTTTGGCTCCCATATTCTTCAAAATATCATATTTTTTAAACTCCATTGTTGATTCGAATAGCAAACAACTTTTACTGCCCGCACCACAACAGACTTTTGAAAATGGTGGTTGAAATAAAATGCTGCGTGGAGTCAACCAATCAAAATACTGCGTGAACTCAACCAATCAGCATGTTCAGCGCACAAGTCCCACCCCCAAAAGTTCCCGAACTTTGAAAAAGTACTACACTTGCGAGCAGGTACTTTCTGAGGGCGAATTTTTTACCCGGAACTTCATTTCGACCCTAGTTCCTGCAGTCGAAACACACTAAGTACCACCCCAAAGTGCCTAGTTCCTGGGGAAAGTTCCAATGTCTTTTGCCTGCTCTAAAGGCAGTCATATGCAAATTTCTACCTATGTGACGTCACAAATCCCACAATATCCAAATGAGCCATTTTTGAAGCTTGATTAAATACATGCTTTGTTTTGAGGAGGACATTTCAAGCTATGGAACTTGCAGGATGTTTTAATGGTACAAAGACCTCTTTTATGTCAAAAGATCAAGGCAAACTTGATTTCTCATGTCATGACCAGTGTTGGGGTAACACATTACAAGTAATGCCATCAGTGTTGGGTGTAACGCGTTACTAAGTAACACGTTACTGTAATTAAATTACTTATCCACTGAAAAAGTAAAGTAAGGGATTACTGTTCATTTTTAGGTAATTTAATTACAGTTACTTATAATGTACTTGCGTTACATACTGTAAATTAGTTCAACAGTTCTTTTCAAATCAATATTGAATTTAAAATCTAAATTTGTCATCTAAAGGTAAAAATGAACGGTGCCTCTTTAAAATCATTAAATTTAGTTGCACGTGAGTTGGCAACTTCGAACCAGTTGACTGTGTAGTCGCTGTCTGAAGATGTCGGCTGAAGCGATTACATTACAGTAAAATGTAAGCTATGTCTTAGGGAGAAAAAAACGCACGCTCTCAGAGAGATGGTCTTCAGTCAGTGCGCTCTCAGCCAAAACACACACATAGCCGCCTCTCGCGAGTGTCAGATTTTTGCGGTTTATTACACATAAATGTTCAAATACACACACAGTTATGTCAAAATGCCCGTTTTGGTGTATATTCGTGTTGGTTATGTGAATGTGAACAGCATTTGTAACAGCATATTGTCTCCGTCCATTAGGTCTTAGTGACAGCAGCCTTTAAAACATGCTACTGTCTGCTATTGGCTGTCTGTATTATAAATGATAATCAAACAACAAAAGAAAAGCTTTAATAAGGATTAATCTATGTTTAATTTATACAGTTATGACTATGCAGAGTTATTTTATATTTATTATTCAATTTCTGTGGTATTTTTACTTACTACTATTAGACCTACCTAAATATTTTACCATGGTATCGAGTATTGTGCACTTTTGGTGGTAATACTAAATACTACCGAATACTACATTTTGGTATCGTGACATCCCTATTTGTTACTAAAAAATTTTAAGTAGGCTATTATAGTATGTTTTAATAAAGCTAAAATGTTTTAAAAAGCCATAAAAGGCTAAACTATTCCAAATGTTTTCCATTTATTGACTGACAGCTCTCCTGTCCTCATGTTGAGAGAAATCGGGAGTAAGCGCAGAGGCGTTGTGTGCACTGTGTTTTTATTGCTGAAGAAAGAGTATTGAACTTCCTTCTCCTGCGTCCTATTCTTCTGTGATCAAGAATAGCAGCACAGATTTTTGAGTTTGTTTGAGCTGTGCCCTTTACCGAAAATAGAACTTTGTTGTTGGTTTTGTTGCTGTTATTAAAAAAGAAACAATCAAGCCCAGCCCAGGTGAGAAAAGTTAACACACAAGTAACGTAACGCATTACTTTCCATAAAACTAAGTAACACAATTTGTTACTTTTTTAGGGAGTAACGCTACATTGTAATGCATTACTTTTAAAAGTAACTTTCCCCAACACTGGTCATGACCCTGTTAAATTCTGTTCTGCAATGTTGAGATTAGAAACATTGAATTGGCATTTTCTTTCATGTACAATTTATGGAAGAATTTTGACAAGGTTTTCTCATGTTTTTCTACAGAGATATATATGTTTTGCATACGCCCCTGAAGTGAAGCCCCCTGAGGATTTACAGGACCTGGGTGTTCGGTTCCTGCAGCCGTTTGTAAACCTTCTGTCGAAAAGCACATACTGGTGGATGAATACCTTCATCACTTCAGCACACAGACGCCCCATCGATCTGAAGGTCATTGGCAGGCTACCAATCGCTATGAGAGCTCTAACGAACTACCTGAAGCTCCGCGAGGCCTTTGAATCCCAGAAGGTACATTTTAATCTGTCATAGTTTTTTATTTTGTTTTATATTTTTACTATTACTATTTTCAGGTAAAATTCCTTTATTTTCTGACACAGTACAAGGATATGAAACCAAACAGTGAGTAAAATTGATCATAGAAATAAAAATAGTATGAATACAAAATGAACAACAGTTTTCTCTTATTAAAGGGATAGTTAACCCAAAAATGAAAACTTGATGTTTATCTGCTTACCCCCAGTGCATCCAAGATGTGACTTTTTTTCTTCAGTAGAACACAAATGATGATCTTTAACTCCAACCGTTGCCGTCTATCAGTCAAATAATGGGAGTGAATGGGAACTCGATCAATAAGAGTCGAAAAAACCTTGCATAGACACGAAATGATCGGTTTGTGCGAGAAACCACTCGCTTAGTGAGGTCTGATCGCGCTCTGACAACGACAGTGATGTCTCGCGCATATATATGGCTAGACATCACTGCTGTTGTCAGAGCGCGATCAGACCTCACTAAGCGAGTGGTTTCTCGCACAAACGATCATTTCGTGTCTATGCAAGGTTTTTTCGACTCTTATTGATCGAGTTCCCATTCACTCCCATTATTTGACTGATAGACGGCAACGGTTGGAGTTAAAGATCATCATTGTGTTCTACTGAAGAAAAAAGTCACATCTTGGATGCACTGGGGGTAAGCAGATAAACATCAAGTTTTCATTTTGGGTTAACTATCCCTTTAATAAGAGAAAACTGTTGTTCATTTGTATTCATACTATTTTTATTTCTATGATCAATTTTACTCACTGTTTGGTTTCATATCCTTGTACGTGTCAGAAATAAAGGAATTTTACCTGAAAATAGTAATAGTAAAAATATAAAACAAAATAAAACACTATGACAGATTAAAAGTACCTTCTGGGATTCAAAGGCCTCGCGGAGCTTCAGGTAGTTCGTTAGAGCTCTCATAGCGATTGGTAGCCTGCCAAGACCTTCAGATCGATGGGGCGTCTGTGTGCTGAAGTGATGAAGGTTCATCCACCAGTATGTGCTTTTCGACAGAAGGTTTACAAACGGCTGCAGGAACCGAACACCCAGGTCCTGTAAATCCTCAGGGGGCTTCACTTCAGGGGCGTATGCAAACATATATATCTCTGTAGAAAAAACATGAGAAAACCTTGTCAAAATTCTTCCATAAATTGTACATGAAAGAAAATGCCAATTCAATGTTTCTAATCTCAACATTGCAGAACAGAATTTAACAGGGTCATGACCAGTGTTGGGGAAAGTTACTTTTAAAAGTAATGCATTACATGTAGCGTTACCCCTAAAAAAGTAACAAATTGTGTTACTTAGTTTTATGGAAAGTAATGCGTTACGTTACTTGTGTGTTAACTTTTCTCACCTGGGCTGGGCTTGATTGTTCTTTTTTAATAACAGCAACAAAACCAACAAAAAGTTCTATTTTCGGTAAAGGGCACAGCTCAAACAAACTCAAAAATCTGTGCTGCATTCTTGATCACAGAAGAATAGGACGCAGGAGAAGGAAGTTCAATACTCTTTCTTCAGCAATAAAAACACAGTGCACACAACGCCTCTGCGCTTACTCCCGATTTCTCTCAACATGAGGACAGGAGAGCTGTCAGTCAATAAATGGAAAACATTTGGAATAGTTTAGCCTTTTATGGCTTTTTAAAACATTTTAGCTTTATTAAAACATACTATAATAGCCTACTTAAAATTTTTTAGTAACAAATAGGGATGTCACGATACCAAAATTTAGTATTCGGTAGTATTTAGTATTACCACCAAAAGTGCACAATACTCGATACCATGGTAAAAATATTTAGGTAGGTCTAATAGTAGTAAGTAAAAATACCACAGAAATTGAATAATAAAATATAAAATAACTCTGCATAGTCATAACTGTATAAATTAAACATAGATTAATCCTTATTAAAGCTTTCTTTTGTTGTTTGATTATCATTATAATACAGACAGCCAATAGCAGACAGTAGCATGTTTTAAAGGCTGCTGTCACTAAGACCTAATGGACGGAGACAATATGCTGTTACAAATGCTGTTCACATTCACATAACCAACACGAAATATACACCAAAACGGGCATTTTGACATAACTGTGTGTGTATTTGAACATTTATGTGTAATAAACCGCAAAAATCTGACACTCGCGAGAGGCGGCTATGTGTGTGTTTTGGCTGAGAGCGCACTGACTGAAGACCATCTCTCTGAGAGCGTGCGTTTTTTTCTCCCTAAGACATAGCTTACATTTTACTGTAATGTAATCGCTTCAGCCGACATCTTCAGACAGCGACTACACAGTCAACTGGTTCGAAGTTGCCAACTCACGTGCAACTAAATTAATGATTTTAAAGAGGCACCGTTCATTTTTACCTTTAGATGACAAATTTAGATTTTAAATTCAATATTGATTTGAAAAGAACTGTTGAACTAATTACAGTATGTAACGCAAGTACATTATAAGTAACTGTAATTAAATTACCTAAAAATGAACAGTAATCCCTTACTTTACTTTTTCAGTGGATAAGTAATTTAATTACAGTAACGTGTTACTTAGTAACGCGTTACACCCAACACTGATGGCATTACTTGTAATGTGTTACCCCAACACTGGTCATGACATGAGAAATCAAGTTTGCCTTGATCTTTTGACATAAAAGAGGTCTTTGTACCATTAAAACATCCTGCAGTTCCATAGCTTGAAATGTCCTCCTCAAAACAAAGCATGTATTTAATCAAGCTTCAAAAATGGCTCATTTGGATATTGTGGGATTTGTGACGTCACATAGGTAAAACATTTGCATATGACTGCCTTTAGAGCAGGCAAAAGACATTGGAACTTTCCCCAGGAACTAGGCACTTTGGGGTGGTACTTAGTGTGTTTCGACTGCAGGAACTAGGGTCGAAATGAAGTTCCGGGTAAAAAATTCGCCCTCAGAAAGTACCTGCTCGCAAGTGTAGTACTTTTTCAAAGTTCGGGAACTTTGGGGGTGGGACTTGTGCGCTGAACATGCTGATTGGTTGAGTTCACGCAGTATTTTGATTGGTTGACTCCACGCAGCATTTTATTTCAACCACCATTTTCAAAAGTCTGTTGTGGTGCGGGCAGTAAAAGTTGTTTGCTATTCGAATCAACAATGGAGTTTAAAAAATATGATATTTTGAAGAATATGGGAGCCAAACAGTTGATGGGCCCTACTGACCTCCAAAGTATGAAAAAAAAAATATATATACTATGGAAGTCAATGGGGTCACATCAACTTGGTTACCGACATTGTTAAAAATACCTCTTTTGTGTTCAGCAGATGAAAGAAATTCATACAGGTTTGTAAAAACTTGAGGCTGAGTAAATTATGACAGAATTTTCATTTTTGGGTGAACTATCCCTTTAAGTATATTTTAAAAACAGACTGTAAGAAGCAAATCACACACAGGGACTTAACACACACACACACACAAAAATCCATTATCCATAGAAAACACAGACATTTAAAAGTAATTATTAATTAATATGCTTCGCACATGCATATGCAAACATTGTGATAAATCCAAGTGTGGGTTTAGTTCATTCTCTTCTTCGTTTTAATAACTGGCCTGTGATAGCTTGAAGTTAATTAAAATAGTACAGAGTTATTGCACACAAACATCCTCTGATGGATAAATATGTGATTCATATTATGTAAATTCATAAAATCCTAACAAGCTGTCCTGCATCGTCACAATGCGTTATTATTAGATGCACTGGCATAATTAAATGAGAAATATTTAAGTCAATAAAATGTCAGTCATATGGCTGTGCACAAGTTACCACATTTACGAAGCTTTTAGTATTTTTTGGAGCTCAACAAACACTGTTTAAATTTGTTTTTATTGCATGGAAAAGAGCAGCTTGAACATTCTACCAAATTACTCCTTTCGTGTTCCACAGAAAAAGAAAAAAGAAAGTTGGAAAGACATGAGGGAGAGTCTGTATTCGACAGATAAACTTTAAAACCCAGATTAAAGATCGGATTGCATTCAGAGCATCCCAAACTTCCTGCGGTCTGAAAGGCTGATATAGCAGACGTGAGCAGACTTTGTATTATCCGAGAATGCAGTATGAATACATATATAGAAAGAAAATCACAGCCAGAGGCTGAAGAATAAGAATGGAGAATACCAATCACAGACACCAATCATTACCCTCGTCGTGATGACGTTGATCTCCACGGCCAAAAGCAAACATATAGCAGTGTCAGTAAGCCGTGATCCGAACCGCAGCTGTCTCAGGCCGATCCCATGCTCCGTGTACTTGGCAAACTTGATTGTTTGGAGACAAATGCCAGAACCCAGTAAATGAGTAAAGCTGTTAAAGAAAAATAAAACACTAACAGTAAATATAATCATATAGGACAGCACATTCTTACACAGATTAGTACTAAAGGCATCAGTCTCTGCTGCTTTTGCTCTGTATGCACAAACACGGCTGTGTTATTATTATGCTATTTTAAAGGTGCCCTAGATTGTTTTTTTACAAGATGTAAATAAGTCCTAGGTGTCCCCTGAATGTGTCTGTGAAGTTTCAGCTCGAATACCCCATAGATTTTTTTTAATTAATTTTTTTAACTGCCTATTTGGGGCATCATTAACTATGCACTGATTTTTTTCAGCACGGCCCTTTAAGAGATGCGCTTCCTCTGCCACACGAGCTGTCGACTATATTACAGCGCATTTACAAAGTTCACACAGCTAATATAACCCTCAATGGATCTTTACAAGATGTTCGTCATGCATGCTGCATGCATGCTTCGAATTATGTGAGTAAAGTATTTATTTAGATGGTTACGTTTGATTCTGTGTGAGTTTGAGGCTATATGCTCTGTGGCTAAAGCTAACATTACACACTGTTGGAGAGATTTATAAAGAATGAAGTTGTGTTTATGCATTATACAGACTGCAAGTGTTTAAAAATGAAAATAGTGACGGCTCTTGTCTCCGTAAATACAGTAAGAAACGATGGTAACTTTAACCACATTTAACAGTATATTAGCAACATGCTAATGAAACATTTAGAAAGACAATTTACAAATATCACTAAAAAATATCATGATATCATGGATCATGTCAGTTATTATGCTCCATCTGCCATTTTTCGCTGTTCTTGCTTGCTTACCTTGTCTGTGCACAGATCCAGCCGTTAATACTGCCTTTCCTTGTCTAATGCGTTGAATGGGCTGGCATTATGCAAATATTGGGGTCATACATATTAATGATCCCGACTGTTACGTAACAGTCGGTGTTTATGTTGAGATTTTTTACAGTCTATGGTTGAGATCCGAGTGTTTTCCGGAAGTCTTTTAAACAAATGAGATTTACATAAGAAGGAGGAAACAATGGGGTTTGAAACTCACTGTATGTCTTTTCCATGTACTGAACTCTTGTTATTCAACTATGCCGAGGTAAATTCAAATTCTGATTCGAGGGCACCTTTAAAGGTTCCTAATTTTGTTTTGGAGGTCTTTTACAATAGGTTTACATGCAAGGTCAAGGTCAACATTTGAATTTTCTCATAATATACACTGCAGCATCACTTCATTTCTTACATTGTCTGAAAGAATTCAGTCTCTCTAAACCCCCATCTTTCTGAGAGCCTACTCTGCTTGATTGGTAGATGGCCCAGTCTGTGTGATTGGTCTACTTGCTTTGATTGGTCAGATGGCCCAGTCTGTTTGATTGGTACTCTGCTTTGATTGGTCAGATGGCCCAGTCTGTTGTGATTGGTCTACCGCTTTGCTGCGTGTCGGAAACAGAACGTTCATAATCAATTTCAGCTCCAGATCTTCCTCAGCACTTGATACACAATGAACAGTAATGATGGCGTTGGTTTTACCATATAATTTTGAGCCCGATCCTCATCTTTTGGAAGTGCAATCAAAGCGTATTTGCATTTGCAGTGCGAAAAACGGCGTCTTCTTACATGTCAACAACACGAACCAAACTCTTCCAGGCCTAAGCTACAACTACAGAGTTTGAGGGTCAAAGTAGATGTTGGTCACCAGCAGCCATGAAGACCATAGCCTGGCATTATGCAAATTTGTCACAAACCTACATAGGTTCAGCAGGAAGTGAGACTGTAATTATGACGACTGTAGCAGGCAGTTCAGAATTGGTTCTTTCTTTTGGTAGTCATAAATTCCATTTATCTGCACTTTGATCTTTGAAACTTTGCAGACCTTTACAAAAAGATGCATTACTCACTTCATGAAAGGTAATATCTGAAAAAAGCACAATAGGGGCACTTTAAAATGGCTTCTCTCTCCAGATGTTCAATGATGGGATAATAAATAAGGTTAGAATCTTTAAGAGGCCCTGCCAATCTCAAAAATATTACAGTCGAGGAATGTGAAAACTTCAATCTCTTGACACGTTCAGGTGATTGGAAGTCAATTGTAACAGACTGTTTATTCTGGAAATAAAACTGTAGTTAAAAAACAGCATTGAACCATCAAGGGCATGTAGAACTGCAATGCAGTCAGATTTCCAGAAACACATGATCTGTGTGAATGTAGCTGATGCGATTCAAATTTTCTTCCAAAGAACATACACTTCTTATTAAAATTGCTGTAATATCCATATTATAATTAATAAACTTTACATCACTGTTTAAAAAGCGATTGCATTATGAAAGAAATGTGCATGCCACATCCAAATAACAGAAAAGTCAATCCTTAAAAAACAAAAGACATAAAGTCGACACATACTTATCAGAAGTTTGGGGAAGTTGGATGTCTCTATGTTGTGGTAGTAGATGATTGATGTGATGGCAGCCATGAAGGCCAAACATGATGGCATATAGAGGTGCAAGTGGACGGACTGATTAAACCTGAGAAAGAGAAAGAGAGAAACAGAATTAGACATAGATCAACATATCCAAATAAAAACAAAACAAAACACACAAACAAAGGATACAGACTGATGGATGAACAGGTTAATGTCACGTCCAAGTCATATTTCATGAATATGTATGTGTATATATATATATATTATATATTATATATATCTATATAAAACAAGATATGACATCCAAAGTATGTGATGTAGTACATCTAGATCTCTTTTATTGAATCCAAAATGTTTTAATTATATTTTGCTACATATAAAGGTATTTTAAAGATTTGAAGGTCAAAAGGTCATTCGGTTTAACCGTCCAAAGGCCAATACAGCCATTTCAGTTGTATTAAATATCTTGTAATAAATGTAATAAATGTATATATTTTATTCTGGCATGATTTTATAACATCATATATCAACATAGTGCAAAATGGTATTAAAATTATGTGTAGAAATCGTTTCTTTGTAATGAGTAAGAATGTCCGGAAAAAAGAATTTCATTGATGTCATTCGGAGTAACCAATATAAAGGGACCATTTTGGATCAAGTCATGCGGTCAATATCATGTGACAGGATGTGACATCATTCAGACACCTGCAAAGGACCACATGATCATGAAGCAAAGTAACTAACTCTCTATTAACTATTTGAAAATTCATGTTTCACTTCCTCATACGCATGTCCCGAAACATCACGTCATTCGGTACAACCGCTATAAAACATGGAAAATGTTGTAATATTTTAAAAACTTGTACTAAATATAAATGTTTGATTGTCCTTTTGTTAGCTAGTTGATATCAGCCTGTTAGCATTGTTTGAAAATATCATCATTGGTAAAACCGAAATTTTGGTTAAACCGAATAATTTTTTTGGTGACAATTTTGTCCATCTTGTAAAAAAAAATGACAAAGCTGTGTTAATTGATTATAAAAACAACATATGTCATTGTTAACACTTAATAAAACTTCAAAATTATTTATCTCTATTATGTTTTTTTTACACTTTTAAAAACTTTATTCGTGAATGATACTGTGTGTGTTTATATATATATATAATTATATATATATATATAGATATATATATATATATTAAAAATTATATTTTACACATTTTGGGATTGTGACATTTCATTACAGTCAAGTTGATTTTGTTTATCCATTATTCTGAGATTTTCATTTAAATATAATTAATGCCTTTTTTAAGAAATCAATACTTTTATTCAGCGAGGACACATTAGATTGATCAAAAGTGACAGTAAGAGATTTATAATGTTAAAAAAAATATTATTTCAAATATGTGCTGTTCTTTTGAACTTTCAATCAAAGACTCCTGAAAAAAAGTGTAATGTTTTCCACAAAAAACCATTTGAATGGTAGGGTATTTTTTTTCAATAAAAAATACTTATTATGGTAAAAGAATACAGTTATACAAAAAATAAAAATTAAAAATAAAATGAGGTATAATACTTTACTATCAAAATAAAATAAAATAAAATGAAACAAATGTATCTTAAATGTAATTATTATTAGTAGTTAGTAGCAGTATTATACTTTCATTGTTTATTGTTTGTTTTTCATTTAAAAATGAGGAGGATGCTCTTAATTGTCATAAAAATAATGTCATAAGACAACACAACAACAACAAAATGGGCCTATACCAGGGCATGTTCTTAATAGGCTTCATGAGATTCACGCATACTGACAGACAAACAGACAGATAGATCTCACCCATCGGACACGATGCCCTCGGCTATTTCACACACGATGACAAAGAGCAGGATGAAGGTGAGGATCCAGCGGAGGTTGTGTCCAGGGAAATGCAACCAAGTGCTGTGATGGATGTGCACCTTGGAGCTCTGACTCCCCCAACCTACAGTACAATGATTAAAAGTCGGTACATGGCTTACAGCAATATATTTCTCTCTGACAGAAAGGGATGTAAACTATCCTTGAGGAATAAATTGTTTGTCCATATATCAAAATCTTTTAAAAACAATCTACACAATGTGCTGTCTGAGTCGTTGCAATAACAATGGGGCAGATTTTACCCTTGATATCCAAAAGAACCAGATATTAAGAATATAGGGAAGCTAATTCAAAACAAACAATATCATGCATAAAATGTCCATTTGAGATGGAAATTGCATGGAATTTAATGATTCTTATTCATTAATAGTTCTATTTATTTTGTTGAGATTCCAACAGAACAGATAACACATCAGAAATATCATTTTGAACAGACTGCTCCAACTGATTCATAAGTGTTTTGGATTAACTAAATAGAAAAGAACCATAAAGGCCAATGCACACTGCACCGACAGATGCCGACAGACATTGTCGGGTTTTGTTGGATCAGTTTTTCCCCTGACAAGGTCTGTTGGAGCTTGTTTTCGTCGACTGAACATGCTGAAATGGAATTAGAATGTCTGAGAAGGGACATGCTGTAATCTGGTGACTGTCAGTGTTGGTCTGCCTCTATCGGTGCAGTGTGAATTGGCATTAAGAGATATTTCGGTAACACTTTAGAATAATGGTCCGGTAATAAGTGGTAATAAGTAACTATGCAGGAAGTAATGCAGGACTAATGAGTAGTACTACATTAACACTTCAGCTACTACTATTAAGAAACAAGCTTAACTAATCAGTAAGTAATATCAAATTTAGGAATAAGATAGTTCCTTATTAGCTACTAGGTAACACTTGAGTAATTAATGATGCATTTTATGACTATGATGACTGATTAGGTCTCAGACACACAATATTGTTCTGTACAATTTGTCCGTTAGTTAATAGTTATTAATGATGGTAATCTCAAAAGGTAATTACTGATTAGCTAATAAGAAACTATCTTCTAAATTTGATATTACTTACTGATTAGTTAAGTAGTAGCTGAAGTGTTAATGTAGTACTACTCATTAGTCCTGCATTACTTCCTGCATAGTTACTTATTAATGATGGACCATTATTCTAAAGTGTTACCGATATTTCTTCTGGAGTCGGACTATCAGACCACACTGATCACTGTATATTTTGCAACATTAGAGCCATCAGTGAGATTAAAGTGGGATTTTTTTTTTTTACAAAATAGAACGGTTTCTGAATAATAAGCGATTCTTGGTTAGCTAATGTTTGCATTGACAGATATCACTGAAATAGGGGTTCTAAAAAGTCACGGTTGATCTGTAAAATCGAAGTTAAAGCGGGCTTGCAAATGTAGGCTTTCAAATAGCTCCGCGCCATGAGTCAGTTAATATATATGTGTGTGTATTGGCACGATTGTTCAATTTATTAGCCAATTTAGTTCATCATTATAAGTAGTAATAGGCTGAATTGAAAATAGGTAGCCTAATTCTAATACACGCAATGACTATTCATCATTACATTTTTATATTTATGTAGCCTACACAATAATATTCTTTTACACTGTAATCCTTTTGTTTTTAATATTTGGCATGTTTGTGTGATGCGCATCCCTGTGTGTAATAAGCAAAGCAGTTTCTACCAACGCGCTCTAACAAAAAAATATTGCGGCATTGACTTTAGACTTTAGACCAGGTTTGAGTTGGTCTATGGCGCAGTCTATTTTCAGCTCCTTAAAATAGAAATGCGCCGGCCTTTTTTAGACCAGCACGCCCATGGGCGCACTAACTGCCGCAAATGCATTTACTAATTTAAGGACGTGGCGCTGAACGGGAAAACGCGAACGGCGCCGGACGCAAACTAGCAAACACACTTGCGCTGCGCCTTGCGTCGCATTGCGCCGGGTGTATTATAGGTCCCTAAGAAAGTCAAAAAACTGTCATATAGTGTGGTAGAATACATATCTGATGGCAAAGAGTCCGATTAATCCTCCAATTAAATTCGATTAATAGTCAGATTTGGCTTTAGACAGTGCATCCTTGTAAAGTTGGACATGGTCAGCAAGCATTTGTTTGTGTACAGTGAGACCAGATTTGGCATGCAGACGCTCTAACCTACGGCCTTTAGTTTTAAGTTGACAAAGTTCTGGGGTAAACCATGAAGCAGAATGGTTAAAAGAAACAGTCCGGGTTTTCACAGGTGCATAAACATCCAAAATCTCAGTCCATTATTATAATATGAAACCAATGCATCAGCATCAGAAAAAACAGCTTTGCCTGAAAAGATGGCAAGTTCATCAGCAAAAGTAGACACATCAATGTTCTTAATGTTCCGAAATGTGATAGAGCGACACAGGTTTACCTTAAAGACTGTAACAAGACAAAAAAACACACGCAGATGATCTGATATGGACAAGTCAGAAACAGTACAATTATAAGGAATTATGCCAGAACAGCAAATGAGATCGAGGATGTGCCCTTTAGAATGAGTGGGTAAATTAGTGAATTGCTGCAATAGGGGAGGGGCTACTTGTTTGACCAAACAATGGACACTTTGCACAGACTGTGATGACGCATTTCCAGTTATCAGCATCACAAATCTAGTTTTCCATATACACATTCATAATATGTTACATTGTGTTATATTACACCTTGGTAGTAAATGACAAAAACAAATTAACTCTGCTGCTTGAGTATTTCTGATACAATGGCTGAGGAAGTGGCAGAAAATATCTTTCTCTCTTCTGACTGCTCATTCTCTCGATATTTTTCTCTCTTTTGGAAAGTCATTGTCTTTTGCTATTTGAGCAAATGGGAATACAAAAATATATTTGCTGTCATTTCACATTCACCGCTAATGAAGTTTACCCAATTATGATGATTTCCGCTTCTGAGAACCCTGGAAAAGGGTCCGGTGTGTTTGGTCTACCTGTTTGGAAACCTGTTCGGTGCCACTAGTGATACAGAAACCAATCATTCAAAGGTTTGGGATCGGTAAGATATTTTAATAATAACTAGCACTTTTATTTTTTATAAACAATATGGCTTAAAGGTGACCTTTTATGTCCCTTTTTACAAGATGTAATATAAGTGTCAGGTGTCCCCAGAATGTGTCTGTGAAATTTGAGGTAAAGATACCCTATGGATTTTTTTATTATACCATATTTTAAATGCCTATTCTTGGGTGGGAGAAAAAATGCACTGATTTGGTCTGTGTACATTTAAATGTAAATGAGCTTGTGCTCCCCGCCCCCAAGCTTGTAATTCCAATACACTGGACTGGAGCATAAACAATACAGGAGAAGCTCACACAGAAAATATAACCATATAACAAAATGGATCATTACAAACTGTTCATGATGCAGCATATCAGATCACTTAGGTATATCATATATTTTGTGGATGTTTGCTAACATTTGATTCTGAATGAGTTTGATAACATGCTGCACGGCTAACGTGGCTAAAGCTACACACTGTTTGAGAAACTCAATAATAATGAAAATGCGTTTATGACTTAAAAAGACTGCAAGCATTTTCAGGTTAAAAATGAAAATAATGACATGGCTCTTGTCTCCGTGAATACATTAAGAGACAATGTTAACTTTAGCCTCATTTAAGCCACTTTAGCCACATTCCAGTACATTAGCAACATGCTAACGAAACACACTCAGAAAGACTATTTGCAAACATCACGAAATATATATGAAATGCACTCCAGGACCAGTGTTACTGTTACACCGTTGTCGTTTGCGAAGACAAAATGGCGGCGCGTGGGTGGAAACACACAGATTAAGGGGCGGTAATACAGTGTTAATTTCGTTGACGAATAATTTTCGTCAACAACATTTTTTTCACGGACAAAAACGAGACGATGACTAAATAAAAATGCGTTTTGAATGACTAAAACTATGACTAAAATCTACTCTAATTTTCGTCAGTGAATAAAAACGAGACGAAAATGAAAGAGAGGGACGATTTGGGAAGATATCCAGTCAGTGTGGAAGATGCACACATTTGAAGTGTAACGTGCTGATCTAACTGCGGGAAAGGCGGCGCTGTTGCGCGCTCTACAGGCTCGTCTGCAGCACTTCAGACTGCTTTGCAATTAATGAATAGCGCATATTTATGCTAAGCGATTGCTTATAAGCTAATGTTGATGAATTATGACGATGTTTACTACACAATGTTTAAATGGTAGTATGTTTTAGACAGTTGTAAGAAATGCATATTTTATCTCCCTCATGAGTAGCCTGCTACTACAATAGGCTACAGTGCAGACTGCAGACATTTCAGAATAAGAGTCACTGTGTATTTCGGGATGGTTTCTAATTATAATTCATAGTAAACAAGTAAGGAAAGACTAAGAACATTATTTGACACATTATTCAATATATTTTACAAGTATAAGGGTTATTATAGTTAACTAAACCTAAAACCAAAGAAATCTTCATTACTTTAAATAAACATTAACTGAAATAAAAAATAAATATAAAAATGTAAACTTATTTTATTTCATAGTTTCTAAGCTTTAGCTTAAGCTGAGGTATTAAAATAAACAGAAATAAAAACTTATAGACATTTAAAAGCAAAAACTAAAAGACATAAACACAAAAAAATTACTAAAACTTTTAACTAAAATTACAATGAAAGCAGAAAAACTAAAAATCAAATCGAATAAAAATTTTTAAACAAAAACTATAATAGTACCTCAGTGATAAGTGTGTCAATCCCTGAAAAGTACTGAATTTTGCTCTTTCATGTGTTTTTGCACTTGAACGGTCAAAAACCGTCCGCTTTGGCAAGCAAAGTACAGTTGGGTGAACATAAACAGAGAGTATATCAGATGTATATCAGTGTATTGGATTTGTGTATTGTTAGCGAAATGCTTAATGCATTACAATTTAACTAAATTAGAGTTTAGTCGACTAAATCTACTGTAGACTTAGTCGACAAAAATCTTATGATATTTAGTCGACTAAAACTAGACTAAAACTAAAACAATTTCTGATGACTAAAATATGACTAAAACTAAATGGCATTTTAGTCAACAGACTTTGACTAAAACTAAATCAAAATTTGCTGTCAAAATTAACACTGTGGTAATATTATAATAAGATCCCCTTCCTACATCACAAGGGGAGCGAAATCTGAACGGCTCATTTTTTCACATTCTTGCAGAGAAAGTCTACCAAAACAAAGTTACTGGGTTGTCCTTTTTCACATTTTCCCGATTACAGCACTTAAACATGGAAAAAGTCAGATTTTCATGGAATGTTAATTAAAATAATTTCATTATTGTGTGTGCGGAGGCTATTCCAATATATATTTATAAATGGCACATGCATTTTGACTCTTTATATGCAAGAAATGTTGTCCAAAGACTTGTTTGCAATTTTAGGCATTATTATTATTATTATTTTTTTTTTTTTTTGATAAAGAAACTTGGCCAAAGGAGTGTACACTGGTTCAAATTAGTTTAAATCAGGCTACTGTACTGTATATGTTTGATTTATGTTGATATATCGATATATCGGTTATCAGCTTTCAAATATAAAGAATTATCGGTTATCAGTATCGGACAAAAAATTCTAGGGATGCACTGATATGAAAAATTTGGCTGATACCGATAACCGATATTTCTATATTTTGAAACAGATAACCGATTAATTGGCCGATAAATCTAAATTCAATTTTTATATAATTTTTGAGAGCCTGATTACAAAAACAAAGGTCTCACCATCACCATTAAAAGCCATGTCCAAAGCACACAGTTATAATGTTCTCATAATTATGTAGCTTATATGACAGATTTGTCATATAAGCCATAATGACAGTGCACATCTGAAATATATTGGCCAATAACGTTAACATTAAAATGAGCATATATCGGACGATACCGATATGGTGGCCGATATATTGTGCATTCCTAAAAATTTTATATTGGTGCATCCCTAAATTTATTATAATAAAATCCAATTGGATTAATTTTGATTCTGTTTTTATTAATTTTTATTCTTAAAGATTCCGAATCATTTGGAAAATGAATAATACAAAGTATGAGGTTAATTCACTCTGACATTAGAAGGATTGTTTAATGTCGCTCTGACTCTTTTGGTATGGCAAAACGAACACCGGCCTTCCTGTAACTCAACTCTATGACAGCACGACTCTCTGACTCTCTTCAGCTGTACATTCCACCACTAAGGTCACATTTGTTCGTCTAAAATTGTTTCCCACAGCAGGTTGACCAACTCTATCCCGGTCTCCCTATGTGGTTTGCCAAACCACATTTTCTGGCGAATGACAACTTGAGTGCAAATCAATTATGCAGTGTTTATATTCGTAATGAATGAGCCAAATGTTCAGAAATGAATTTCAAAGAGCTCATTAATCATTTCCTGTCTGTTTCTCTGATCCTTCCACAAACAAAACTACCCTAAACGGTGCAGTACACCTTTAAAAGTAGATACATATAAACCTGCATATCTATCTAATCTATCTATCTGTCTATCTATCTATCTATCTATCTATCTATCTATCTATCTATCTATCTATCTATCTTTCTTCAAGTTCGAGATGATAGTTAAGTTAAAGAATGTTTAGTAACTCCAGCCATTCAGTATTGTAACACAAACATGCATTAGTTCTCACCTGTCTTTGACACTCACCGATGAAGAGGATAGGAAAGGTGATGAAGAGCAGGAAGACGTGGGGCACCACTGTGAGGGCGTCCAGGAAGCAGCCGTTGTTGAGGACACCGGCATCCACATTGTATGCGGCCGAGTTGTTGTCTTTGCCACAGAAAGCCAAGGACATGGTGGTATCGGGTCTCTGAAGTGATCCAGCAGAAGAAAGGAAGGAGGAGAAAGAGGACAAGAAGAGGGTTAAAAGCTAAAAGAGATCCTCTCAGAGCATAATCTGTCCACAGAGGAGCCGTTACATCCTTGCTGTAGGTGGAGGATATCAGCCGAAGTGAATCACTGCATAGGTAGAGTGCAAAAACGTCTCCGGTCCTGCATGGGATGAGCACATCCAAACAGCTTCTTTCCGACAGGGGGGCGCCTGCATCGGATTCCACTGACAAAGCCACGGCTCACGGGCATGCTTTTAATAACCACCACAGCTTATTGGCATTAAAAAACAAAAAACATCTCAGTTTGTGCGCAGACACACGCGTGTGCTCGGGATGCAATCTTTCTGTGCTGCGGTGATCAAAAGCTCAGAGCTGACCTTGTGGGAGGATAGCTGGATGGCGGAGTGTGTGCATGAGAGTGATGAGGGGAGAGAGAAGGAGGGAGAGAGACAGTGTGACGGAGGGGTGAGGGAGGGGGAGAATTGCATTGCGGGCGGCATCAAAAAACTGGCACGCATGTTACAGTGAGGTTCACACCATGAACATCAAACATAATGAGCGGTGAAGTGACTCACAGTGAACAAGGAATGATTTGGTAGGATTATCAGGAAATTCAAAAACCAAAGCGAACCTATGAGACGTTTGAAGGACAAAAGGATGAAACAGAGAGGTTTACTTATATTGTTTGTTCAGTGGCAGATTTCTAGAAAGCAGTGTGGCTGATAAAATGTCAATATATAACAATTAAAGGACAGTAAATTATATTCATATTACACAATATTTACTTACAATTATAACATTTTGGAATTCGAAAAATTCACATCTATAATCTGTATGTAGATTTTATTCAACTAGGCATTCAACAACTAAAGCCACGCACACACTTAACGATCGTAAGGCCGATTATGAATGTAAATCGATACTTATGACTGATCGCGCTCAAACGCGTCCAGTCAGAGCCAGTTGCGTTCAGTCAGCGATTACAGTCGGTGTTCAAATTCCATTATAAGTATTTAAATCTGCTTCAGTCTCAGGAAACAATCGCTGTATGTTGAGCACAGTCTTAGAATGTTTAACTAGTCGTTAAATGTGTGCCCAGCTTCAGGTGATGCTGATAATCACAAAAAACGGAAACAAAAAACAGGAAAAAACAAATAAACAGAAAAGACTAACAAAACAAATACAAAACAAAACAAAATAAATAGAAAACAAAATGAAAATAAAAAGGGAAAAACAAAACAAACAAAATATAAAACAAAACAAAAAACAACAAAACAGAAAAAACAAACAAAACAAATTAAAACAAAACACTAAAAAACAAACAAATAAAATACAGAAAATCAAACAAATACAAAACAAATGAAAACAGAAAAAAAATATATTTTGAGTTATACACCAATATGTCCAATTTATCTGCTACACTACTGACCATGCCTATTGTCCATTATATTTAACCCTTATGTTGTGTTTGGGGCATTTAGACCCAGAGAAGGTATACTTTTTTTCCAAAAACATTGGACTAAAACTTATAAATCTCTCATTATGCTATATTATCAACAAATATTGGATTCAGTCTTTGTGGCAACTTGATTTTTTTTTACATTTTTGTATTTCTTTTTGGAACTGATTGATCATAGGCCTCATTGATCTGAGCTTATATTGGTCAAAAATGATCATCCATTAAAATGGAGAAACATTTAGTGTTCAGGAGCATCTTCATCATCTTCATGTTCACATATGTACATGTGTGCTTGCAAAGATAAAAGTCTCAGACCTGTGCATGAGTGGATACATGCACACTCATGCTACTGTGCACACACACACACATGCGCGCGCACACACACACAAACAAACAATTTTGAGTATTACAGGCTTTCTTTTCCACAGAGATGAACTTTAACCTTTAACCTAAGGTCAATGAGGCCTACAATCAATCAGTTTAAAAAAATTCAAACCCTGTCCTAATTGAAAGAAAGAAGCTGATAAAAATCCAATATTTAGTGATAATATAGCATAACGAGCGACATACAAGTCATTTTTAAAAGGCCGATCATTTTTGACCGGGAACACAAAAGGTGTAACAGAATTTTCAACACCGCATAATGGTTAAATATTGAAGGCTATGTCAAAATCTGTATCAATTCAATGGTGCAGTTTGAAGAATTGCATCTTTCTGTGTCTAGAGAAGCTACCTGACCATGCTGATATTAGATCTAGAGTGTATATAGACTGTGACCCGTATTACTGTCCACAACTAAAACAACCACCTGCCATAGTATGATAAACTTATGACATAGAGGTGAGAAGATCAAGTTGATCTATTACTCAAAGGTGTCAAGTACAGGCAGGTGTGGTGTGTTAGCTATTTCAGTAAGGCAAAACGCAAATTCACTCTCCTGCCAGACCAGCAGATGCAGCAGAGCAACATTTAAAATGCACTGCCACTGAATCATAATTTAATTCTCCTAAAAGAAGCATTTCCAGAAGATTAAATGAGTAGCATGACCCTATAATCTGCAATACACGGCAGGTCAAATCAAAAGTACGCCTAAAGGTATATTATTTATTTCAATATACATTAAATTCTCTATGTACTGCAGTTATATAAATAGCTTATTATTTATAGGCCAGAAATATACTGTATTTGTTGTGCAGTTCAGTAGCCTATGCCTGAATGTAATTTATACTGATTTTGATTAAAAATGTATTATGACGCGCGCACACACACACACACACACACCAAGAGAAATGATTACTGTGGAGAGCTGGCTGTAGTATATCGATTTTTTTTTTCTTTCTTTTGGGCTTCATCCCATTGAAAGAGCAATTCCAAAACAACTGCGCATGCGCAGCATTTCCGTGCATCATGTCACAAACAAACAACGTGTTAGAATGGTAAATATGTCAAAATTTAGTATAAAGCGACATCAGGTTCATATATGGAAAACGTTTCGTAAAAGTTACAGCATCTTTCTTTGGTGTAGCGTGTAAGATAATGTTTGAGGAAAAGCTGTGTTTTCTTAACAACTTCCTCACTGGAAAATAGAGTCGAGAAAAAAAAAGAAAAAAAAAACACTTCATGTTTAAAGGTTAGTTTACAACATGTAGGTAAAACTATACTATCATGAACATTTCTAACTGAAACCACTTTTCTAATTAATCAAAAATAAATTTGCATACCGGTCTGTAGCGCGTTATCATCATCTTGAAATTCCAGTTGTTCCCAAAACTTCGACCTCATATGATGGTTATCAATCCAGTCCAGAGACCTTGCCGTTAAAAATAAGCTTCTAACTCACACGGGAATATGTTAAGAATAGAAAATAACCGAAATTCATATCTGTCTTTGCCATATGGTCCGAGTTTCTCCCCAGAGGAACTAACCAAGGTGCTGAAAAGAGCCTTTACATAATCTGTCTGTTTCACATTCCCAAACATCGATTTTAAAGTTGGTCGATGAATCCAGTTAATCCAGTCGTCTTTCGTCACGTAGGCTACAAACGCGCGTGCCGTGAGCGATCAATCACAATCAATGATGCAACAGAACAAAGCGACTACGGTCAAATCAATCACACAATAGAAGAATACTGTAACCGAAATGCAGCCGATTTTACAGCGTGCAACGGCATTTAACAATAAAACAAAAGCATAAAATTATGATATAATTTCCAAAAAACTGTAATCACTTTGGTGGAAATACATATTGGTTTCGAGGTTGAGATTTAAAAAAAGGCATAAAACTGCTGCCTTCCTACAAGAAAGTGACCCACTACGCTTAGGCTATATGGGGCAAATTTGACAGGTGCTGAAGATATTGCCAGTGAAAACTAGCCAATCAGGACGTCAGCAGAGGATGTTGTCATCACAGCACAGCATACCGCCTCTTTATGGTTCAAAACAAAGAGCATAATTGATAGCTATATCAGAAGTCATAAAGACATAAAACAAAAACTGCGTTTTGTTAATGCATATTTGTTGATGTGCAAACAACAGCATGTCCTAAAAAGCATAGGCCTATGTATTTGTAAAACATTGTGCATGATTTATAAAGCATGTGATTAGCTGCATTTTATATTATATATGGCTCTCAATTGATTCCACCTGTTGTCGTTAGAAAAGACGTTCTGTAATAAGAGAAATATTTAAAATATTTATACCTTAAAAGATAATTGGTTTCTCACGTTCACACATGAGGATTGAAAATGTATGCATACTAAATAAAGAAAAGGAAATTGACAGACAGATAAAGATTTAAATTAGCAGGTTGCTATATATGAAACCTATAAATAGGCTAAACATGACAGTGAATACGTGACTGTACTGGTTCACAGAATATGCTAAAAGACATGGTGAAAAATGCTTAAAGGCACAATTACTATCTGCTGCAACCAGCAGGCCATTACTAGTATTGCAGGAACAAACGCCTCCTAGCACAAATATTGCTTCCATGAGCATCTGCATGCACCCATCCATACGTTTTCATTGTGACTCATAGCTCTAAAGTATGGTGGTATCAATGCAGTATCTTTTCATAATTCCATGCACAGAACAAAAGCTGCAAAACTCAACACATGAGTCATGACATGGAACTCCCTGTAAGCATGTCAGAACGCCTGCGCAGTCTTGTGAATCCCACATGAAGAGTGTGTTGTGAAGCCTATTTCTGCCACACACACACAAAAAAAAACATGCTTTGGCTTTGGTGAAGGTTAATTATTACAAAAACTGACATTAGAGGTTGCAGCTTTTAGCCTCCTTATTAGAGCGTCCAACTCCCACACCGGAGAGACTCAGGTTTGAGGCCCTCGCAGAGCGGGGCGAGTAGGACCTGGATAGAGGGGGTTACACATGACCACTGTACCACCTGACCGCTGCAGATAATAATATTGCCAAAACCAGGGTGCAACCAAATACAGCATATCAGCACAAACACCTCATACCAACTGTCAAGCACGCTGGTGGAGGGGTCATAATTTGGCCTTGTTTTGCAGCCACGGGACCTGCAGGCACCTTGCAGTCATTGAGTTGACCGTGAACTCCTCTGTAAACCAAAGTATTCTAGAGTCAAATGTGAAGCTATCTGTCCAAAATCAAAGTGTTGCACTGGCCCAGTCAAAGTCCAGACCTCAACCCGATTGAAATGCTGTGGCATGAACTTAAAGGGTTAGTTCACCCAAAAATGAAAATTCTGTCATTTATTACTCACCCTCATGCCGTTCCATTCCCATAAGACCTTTGTTCATCTTCGGAACACAAATTAAGATATTTTAGTTGAAATCCGATAGCTCCGTGAGGCCTGCATAGGGAGCAATGACACTTCCTCTCTCAAGATCCATAAAGGTACTAAAAACATATTTAAATCAGTTCATGTGAGTACAGTGGTTCAATATTAATATTATAAAGTGACAAGAATATTTTTGGTGCGCCAAAAAAACAAAATAACGACTTATATAGTGATGGCCAATTTCAAAACACTGCTTCAGGAAGCATTGGAGCATAATGAATCAGTGTATCGAATCATGATTCGGATCGTGTGTCAAACTGCCAATGGCTGAAATCACGTGACTTTGGCGCTCCGAACCGCTGATTCGACACGCTGATTCATTTATGCTCCGATGCTTCCTGAAGCATTGTTTTGAAATCAGCCATCACTATATAAGTCATTATTTTGTTTTTTTTTTGGTGCACCAAAAATATTCTCGTCGCTTTATAATATTAATATTGAACCACTGTACTCACATGAACTGATTTAGATGTGTTTTTAGTACCTTAATGGATCTTGAGAGAGGAAATGGCATTGATCCCTATGGAGGCCTCATTGAGCCATCGGATTTCAACTAAAATACATAATTTGTGTTCTGAAGATTAACGAAGGTCTTACGGGTGTGCAACGCCATGAGGGTAAGTAATAAATGACAGAATTTTCATTTTTGGGTGAACTAACCCTTTAAGAGAGCTGCGCATAAACAAATGCCCACAAACCTCAAAGAACTGAAGCAACGTTGTAAAGAAGAGCGGGCCAAAATTCATTTGATTCCTTTGAGGGTCATACAGAAATGTATTATTTCAAGTTATTTCTGCTAAACAAGCTATTAAAGGCACAATATGTAGTTTTTCGCCACTAGAGGTCGCCTATTCAAAACAAAGGTGTAGCTTCATGACAAAGAGATTGATCGTGGAATCATTGGAGATGACGTCTTCACCTCACAGCTAGTGGAAAAGAATCCGACGGGACTCGGGCAGAAATCATGTTCATGGATGAGATTATTAACGTTACTGTAGTATAAAGCAGAGCAGGGCAAAGTGTTATTGGAGCTTAACGAGGTGTCTGGAGTGATTGCTAATGAGAGACGAGTGCAATAATCATCTCGAGAGCAGGGGAACTTTTATTATGCCACATTCCAAAAATGAAAATAATGTCATTTATTACTCACCCTCATGTCGTTCCACACCCGTAAGACCTTCGTTCATCTTCAGAACACAAATTAAGATATTTTTGATGAAATCTGATGGCTCAGTGTGGCCTGCATAGCCAGCAATGACATTTCCTCTCTCACAATCCATAAAAGGTACTAAAAACATTTAAATTATATATATATATATATATATATATATATATATATTATTATATATATAGGGTGTCTTTTCTTTTTCACATGACTGTATATCCAAGATTTTTTAAATCTGTTTATTTAAACAAGCATGATACACATAATACACACACAAACACACATAACATTTTGAATTATACAATATTAATAATGATTTTGGCTTTACGATTTTTACATAAATGTATCATATAGTACCACAGCAATTATATAAATCAAACTAGATGCAAAGATGCTTATTTATTTCTTTTTATTTTTTTACACAAGCAGTTTTTTCCCCATGCTGTTTCTCTTTTATATTATACATTTTCTGATTCCATTTATATAATCTTTTCTCTCCAAATTTTTTATTGTTTTGTGAGGAAACTGGGAACACTCACTAGCGGCCACAGCGCTAGCCAGCAACAGTTTGAAAGCAGCTTTTTACTAAAACATTATAAATGTGCACAGATGAAAGTGAAAGAGCATTTTTTCATTCCTATGGAAGTTGAAAACGCTCGCTCTTCTCCGATTGCTCTGCACCAGTTTTTTGACCTGAGGGAGGGGTTCTAGCAGACCAATCACGACGCATGCAGTCTGCATAGAATTGACGCATTGTTACATTTTTGAAGAGGTGCATGTCAGGCTACATCGTAGGCTACGCATGGTAGCTACAGCGTATCTTTGACGCAGAAGCGTAAATCAGCCTTAACTTTTAGTCCACAAGTTCTCCTAATTATTACTTTATATTTTGGTCAGATCTGCTTTGACAATGTCATACTGCCTTTTCCATTCCTCTGGTGACAGTGAAGATGGGTTGAACTCCAGGAACTTGTACGCATCCTTATTCTGCAAGCTAAAAGCCCTCTTTGCCGTCAGACAGGATTCTCCAAAGGCCTTCCAATGCTGAAAGATTTGAGGTACAAAATGAATCACAACTCAGAAAATGCAATGAAATTAACTGCCATAATCCTGCAACTGATCATTTACTCAGTGTGTAAGTTACCTCTTGTGCTAAATCAATATTCGTCAGAAAAATATCCTTCAGTTCATTCTCCTCAATTAAGTGTTCACCAGCAAAGGTCTCGCATTTGAGAGATTCCAGAAATACTAACACTGATTTCCAGAACAAGTTATGCTTAAGCAGAGTTTCTTGGATTCTATAAAGGTACTTCAGGACATCATTCAGATAGACAGTGTCAGGTATTGAACCTTGAAAAACAATAGCAGACATTAATTATGAGAGATCACTCTGAGGTTTTTGACCATTGGCACACAGAGATCTTGAAAGAATCTCACCCTTTTCCGTCTTCATGTTTGCCAATTTCAGCTGAACATCATTCAGCCTGGCTTGGATATTGTGCTCCCGGCTTTTCAGGTTTGACTTCTGAGCAAAGAGTTGAGCTTTTTCATTGGCGAGAGCCTCATTTCTCACAGGTCTAGTTTCAAAAATGGATTTAAGAACGGATCCAACAAATGGTACAATGGCAGCCAGGAAACTGAAACCAAACATTCTTCTAGAAGCAAATCTACCATGACTTTGGTTTATCTTTGCCTCAATTTGTCCAATTTCCTCTAAGGTTTTCCTCAGTTCCATCTGAAGATCTCTCACCACCTTCTCCAGAGCCTCTATCTCCTTAGTAATTTGTACATTTTTTGTGTCGGTCTCAACCTTTTCCTGAAACACATCACTGGTGCAGGAAGCCACACTGTGGTTGTGTTTCTCATATCTGATGATGACAGATTTCAAATAAACCATTAGTTTGATCACATTAAACTTTGTTTTGTATGGGTTCATATATTATAATGCTTTTGACATGTAACACTTTGAAACATTTCCTAAAATTGTACCTGTCCACCATCTCTTTCACTCTGTTAACAATATCTGTGATCCATTCTCCTGCTTTTTGCAAAGACATGGTTGACTGAATGTTTTCATTATTTTTAACAGCGAGTTTCAGTTGAGGAAACAGTGAGGAAACCATTTGGTTACTTGTGTCCACACACTAAAAGACAGGAAGAATTTTTGTTACGTCAATGTTATGTCCTTGCATGTGCCATATCAGATTTTTCAGCCAACTTAAATAAATAATTTTATATTAGTATAATTAAAGGGTTAGTTCACCCAAAAATGAAAATTCTGTCTTTAATTACTCACCCTCATGTTGTTCCACACCCGAAAGACCTTCGTTCATCTTCAGAACACAAATTAAGATATTTTTGATAAAATCCGATGGCTCAGTGAGCCCGGCATTGCCAGCAAAACAGTTAAGACTTTCAGATGCCCAGATAGCTACTAAAGATGTACTTAAAACAGTTCATGTGACTACAGTGGTTCAACCTTAATGTTATGAAGCGACGAGAATACTTTTTGTGTACCAAAAAAAAAACAAAATAATGACTTTATTCAACAATATCTAGTGATGGGCGATTTCAAAACACTGCTCAAATCAGTTGTTTGGAGCATGTATCAAATGGCCAAAGTCACGCCCCCCAGTGGTAAACCACTGAAATTTTGAAACAATTATGATGTAACGAAGCCTCGTTTACTGAAACCATGTGACTTTGGAAGTTTGATACATGCTCCAAACCACTGATTTGAAACAAAAGATTCATAGCAAAAGGTTTGAAGCTTCATGAAGCAGTGTTTTGAAATCACCCATAACTAGATATTGTTGAATAAAGTCGTTATTTAGTTTTTTTGCCGCACAAAAGTATTTTTGTCGCTTCATAACATTAAGGTTGAACCACTGTAGTCACATGAACTGTTTTAAATATGTCTTTAGTAGCTTTCTGGGCATCTGAAAGTGTTAATTAACTTCTTGTCAATAGAGGCCTCACTGAGCCATCAGATATTATCAAAAATATCTTAATTTGTGTTCCGAAGATGACATGAGGGTGAGTAAATAATTTTTATTTTTGGGTGAACTAACCCTTTAAGTTCCACGTTTATTGTAGGTAAGAAATTAACAGTGCCCCAAAGTCTCTCTCTCTCTCTATTATATATATATATATATATATATATATATATATATATATATATATATATATATATATATATATATATATATATATAATTTTTTTAAAGCCATTTGTTGTATGCAAGACAACACGATAATGGGTAATTAATTTAAAAAACTCTTTAGTTTGACTTCAATTAGAGACTTCGTCTTCAGAAGAACATTGATTTTACCTTCTGCAGAAGAGCCTCAGAGGAGCCAAAAAGATACTGGGTTTCAACAGCACACTCTTTAAAAACCCTCTCCAGCTTGGGGAACTTAGCCAAACAGAGATAGGAGAGATTGTAGAGCAAAGCCGTACGATCAGCCGATGGAAGAAGCTCCTGAAAGAAGCTGGGGTGATTTTCTGAGGCGATTACTTTTGTAGAATCCTCTGTAGAATCAAACGTAATAGTTACTAAATGATGGTTTTGCACGGGCCTTTGTCAAATACCACAACATGAAGCATGTAAATGCTTGAAGACAGAGATTTTGATTGAACTTTATTGGTCAAAAACAATTCATAAACTTTTACTCACCTTCCCTAACGGACATTCCTCTTGTGCAATACATCTTCACTCTTCTTAGTCTGAAAAAAAATTACAGTGCATGAAAAACAACAAAAAAACAAAATGAGATGATAATCACTACTGCAATGATGGATGGAGCGTGTCTGTAAAAGTTATCTGCAAGATAAAAGGTATCAGAATAGGGAATTTATACTCTATGGCGACACCTTAAAAAGGTTTGAAATGAAGTTACATAAAACGGATTGACAAAGAACAGAGGGAGTGGCCTTTGGGGGATTAGCAGACATCCTTAAAGGGATAGTTCACACAAAAATGAACATTTTGTAGATTTCATAACAAGGAACAGCTGACCTATTTATCTGTCTGTGAGAAAACGGATTGGGTGTTTTTTAGAAATGTAATTTGATTGTTCTCTGCCAGCGGTTCCTGTATGAGCCTGTTGATGACACACTTGATTATCTCATGCTCTTAACAAACCTCAGAATTTCACAATTACACAAAACTGCATTGCTTTTGGCAAAGTCAAGAGTGCATAAACCGTAAATGGCTGTAAGGGCTGTAATGAGGCCCTCCACTGGTCCAGGAATGAGCCACCAAGGTCTGTCCATCAGTCAAGAGTCCATCTGTCAGATGCTTTCCATTCACAGCTACAATATCATCACCCAACACAACCCCATCTGAGATAATATAGAAAGAAAAAACAAAACAAAACCATACATTCATAAGCCCTGGGTTAACATTCTTATTTGTATAATTTGTGTCAAAATCATTTGATTGGACAAAGCACAAGTAAAACAAATGTAAGTAGTTACATATATTTGCTTCTGTATTATGGGTGAAATGGATAGAAATAGAAATAATCAATATTAAGGAGTTGGGGTGGAGGAGAGATGCTGGAAAACAGAGGAATGTCATGGAACGTCATGGAGGAATGTCATCCTCATGTCATGGAGGAATGTCATTGAGGAATGTCATGGAACAGAGGTAAGTCAGCTCTATGATTGGGTAGATTATCTGAACTTGCTCCTCCCGAACTTTGTTAATAAAACATCATTTTGCGCTCCATCGCAAACTTTGCTTGGGAACTCAAAGTTCCCTTTCCGTCGGTCACGTTTGACGTACGTCAGTAGTGACCGACGAATTGGAATTGGGATATCGCTAGAGAGCCCTATCAGCTTCGAGTGAACTAAAACAAGCCAATGGAATTGGCGTGCGATATTTGCATAATGCGCACCGCCTCCGACAGGTGTATATAAATAGGAAGCAGATGCAATCGCACTCTGTCTTTCGCTTCGGAGCCAACAGTTGGTGTCCAGCTTCAGACTTCACAAGAGTGAAACTAAACAGCCTTGGACATTCATCGTCTGTTTGTGTTGGCGTTAAGGCACAACAGCGAGGTCGCGAGCTTCCCGGGGAGCCTGAGCTTAAGCTCTCAACTGCTGTTTTTACAGAACTGAATTCCCATATAAAATGCAGTTGTCTGTTGCGATTTGGGCCGGTTCCTCCCGGTGTGTTCGGGGAGTGGTGTACCCGAACACATCGCGTCACTCCCTGTGTGCTTCAGCACGAGAGAGCTGACTCTTCCCCTTCTAAAAGAGCTTCACAGACAGACACTGCGTCTTTTTCAAGACGTCATTCTGTCTGTGTGTTTCTGGAGGCGGTCGTTTCCTATCCTCACTGACGGCCACAATCACTTTCTCTCATGTCTGCTTAGCGTGCTGAGACTGTGTTTGTGGGTGGTTCATATTCTCTTATGAGAATATGCCCACGTCGGCGCGTTGTTTGTCTCGCCTTTCTCGTAAGGGCTTGAGCGTTCAGCGCGCCGTGTGCCGTCGAGCTGCCGGCTGACAGTGCGCGTTGCCATGGCAACCCAGCGCGTTGTCTGGCGCTCTAGATGCACGGTCGAGACTCGAGCGCCTTTAATGAGGTGGAGTCCCCTCACTTATTCCCCGATCTAGTTTATTTTTCTGAATCAGAAAAATACTACTTTGGTTAATAAGCCTGGGTGACCAGAGGATCACAGTGGGCAATACCCGCCGAGCCATTCTCCGTGGGCCCCCACTCCTCTAGTGCATCGCAAACATGTTGTGACTATGTCCGTGGGTGGTTCATGTTTAGTACAACATTGCCACGTCGGCGCCCAGTGCGCCGTGTGTCGTCCAGTTGGACGGCCACGTTCACTGTCCAACATGGCTGGTAGCTTCTGCTTGGATTGCTGGTCCTTCTCATGAGGGACCCAGCGTCTTAGTCTGGGCTCCAGCAGAGGATCAGATGTCGACTGCTACATTGGAGAGAGTATTGTTGGGCTCTGAACATGAAGATGATGCTGAGCGTCCCACAGTCGTGATGTGCTCATGCTGAATCAGATTCAGACTTGACAACCATGCTTTCCCGGGCCCCTGGGGGCGTTGTGCGACGCGTACTCGCCTTGCCCCGCCCCCTGTCTTTAGCCTGGACGTGCATGGAAAAACTTGGCAGTTTGTAGCTTCTTTGGTGTCAAATATGGAATGCCAAGAGGGCCATAATCTGCATTACAAGTTTTTTCTCTCACTACCCTTTAGGGTGGGGTGGCAGTGCTACGGGCATACCACCTCTGCCCTGCATGGGTCTTGGCCCCCGGCAAGTCCGTGGTAGGCCAAAGCACTCATTGCATGTGGGTAGTTCTGAGTCAGGGTTTGGCTACGCATGATGCAAGTCATAGCGCAGGCCCCTGGCCAGACAATGTCCACCGTGGTGGTCCGGAAACACCCTAGGCTAGTCTTGCTGGGATGTGTCGTCGTCTAAGTACACTTTCTCGATGCGCTCATCTCACAAGCTGGCCTAAAACCCAGCCCGCTCCCCCGCAGCCAACCCAGTTGGTTAGCGGGAGGCGGTCCTGGGGATATGGCGACCTGAAGCTGAAGTAAACAGTTCTTTCCCCGGAGGAGGGCCGGGTGGAGAATTCTGGTCTGTTCCGCCGCTGGCTCTCCGGAGTCCAGCGGTACCCATGAATAGAACTGTTGTCTGATCCTCCAGGTCCCAAGAGGGTGTGGCTGGTAGTGTGCAAGGCCACCACTTCACCAGCAGGTTCCAGTGTGGTGGATCAGGCCGCACCCCATGTGCCGTCTCCCATTCACACTGCTACCTCGCAGAGTCTGACCACACTCCGGGCCGCTCCCATGCCGTCCGAGTCGGGTCCCCGTACTCTGCTGGCGGCTGTCAGCGTCCGAGGCCCTGCCTTGTCACACGCAGCCCCCCCCCCTCACATTGCCAGCAGGTGGCAGTGTGATGGTGCAGGCCGCGCCCCGTGCGCCGTCTCCCATACGCACTGCTGCCTCGCAGAGTCTGACCACACTCCGGGCCGCTCCCATGCCGTCCGAGTCGGGTCCCCGTACTCTGCCTCGCTGCCCCACCCCCGGTGCGTCTGTGGTGCCTTTGGTCCCGCTGGCTTGGTGTCTGGAAGCGTGTATAGCGCTTCCCAGCCCATCCAGCTGGCTCATTCGTACCATCAGACTCGGCTATGCGATTCAGTTCGCCCGGCGTCCCCCGGTTTTTAGGGGTGTCCACTACACTCAGGTGTCACTGGACAACGCTCCTGTTCTCCGGGCGGAGATTGCTGTCCTCCTGGTGAAGGATGCAATCGAGCCGGTCCCTCCAGCCGATATGAAGTCGGGGTTTTACAGCCCCTACTTCATTGTACCAAAAAGGGTGGTGGGCTACGGGCAATCCTGGATCTGTGCGTCTTGAGCCGGTACCTTCACAAGTTGCCGTTCAAGATGCTCACGCAGAAGCGCATTTTCGAATGCATCCGTCCCCAGGATTGGTTTGCAGCGATCGACCTGAAGGACGTGTACTTTCATGTCTCGATTCTGCCTCGCCACAGACCCTTCCTACGGTTTGCGTTCGAGGGTTGAGCATATCAGTACAAAGTCCTACCCTTCGGGCTGGCCCTGTCACCCCGCGTCTTCACGAAGGTTGCGGAGGCGGCCATTGTTCCCCTCAAGGAACAAGGCGTTCGTATTCTCAACTATCTCGATGACTGGTTGATCCTGGCCAGTTCGCGAGTTCAGTTGTGCGAACACAGGGACATGGTTCTAGCTCACCTCAGCCGGTTGGGTCTTCGGGTCAACTGGGACAAGAGCAAACTCACCCCCGGGCAGAGAATCTCTTATCTTGGTCTCGAGCTAGACTCGGTCGCCTGGACTGTGCGCCTCACCGAGGAGCGCGTCCAGTCGGTGTTGACCTGCCTGAGTACACTCAAGCGCAGGACAGCGGCCCCACTGAAACTTTTTCAGAGGCTCCTGGGGCATATGGCATCTGCAGCCGCGGTCACGCCGCTCGGATTGCTCCATATGAGGCCGCTTCAACACTGGCTTCGCGGCCGGGTCCCGAGATGGGCGTGGCAGCGCGGTACGCTCCGTGTCCCCGTGACACCGAGCTGCCGTCGCACCCTCATCCAGTGGTCAGACCCCTTGTTCCTGCGGGCAGGAGTGCCCCTGGAACAGGTGTCCAGGCACGCTGTGGTCTCCACAGATGCCTCTGCCACCGGATGGGGGGCCACGTACAACGGGCATGCAGTGTCGGGTCTGTGGACGGGGCCTCAACTGCATTGGCATATCAATTGCCTCGAGTTGCTAGCAGTACGTCTTGCACTGGGCCGCTTCAAGGAGCTGCTGTCAGACAAGCACGTACTGGTCCGCTCGGACAGCACTGCGGCCGTTGCGTACATCAACCGTCAAGGTGGTCTACGCTCCCGTCGCATGTCGCAACTCGCCCGCCATCTCTTGCTGTGGAGTCAGAAGCATCTGAGGTCCCTTCGTGCCACTCATGTCCCAGGTATGCTCAACCGTGCAGCCGACGAGCTGTCACGGCAGCCTCTACTTGCGGGCGAGTGGTGGCTCCACCCCCAGGCGGTCCAGCTGATTTGGCAGCATTTCGGCGAGACCCAGGTAGACCTGTTTGCCTCCCCAGAAAATGCCCACTGCCAGTGGTTCTATTCCCTGACCGGCGGCACGCTCGGCACGGATGCCCTGGCACACAGCTGGCCCCAGGGTCTGCACAAATATGCGTTTCCCCCAGTGAGCCTTCTCGCACAACTCCTGTGCAAGGTCAGGGAGGACGGGGAGCAGGTCTTGTTAGTGGCGCCATACTGGCCCACTCGGACCTGGTTCTCGGACCTCATGCTCCTCACGACAGCCCCTCCCTGGCCGATTCCTCTGAGGAAGGACCTCCTGACTCAGAGATGGGGCACCCTATGGCACCCGCGTCCCGACCTGTGGAACCTCCACGTGTGGTCCCTGGACGGGATGCGGAGGTTCTGAATGATCTCCCGCAAGCGGTCGTAGACACTATCACTTCCGCGGGAGCTCCTTCCACGAGGAGCCTCTACGCGCTGAAGTGGAACCTATTCGTTGAATGGTGCGCCTCTCGCCGAGAGGACCCCCGATCATGCTCGGTCAGATCTGTGCTTTCCTTCCTGCAAGAAGGGTTGGAGCGAAGGCTGTCTCCCTCCACCCTGAAGGTGTATGTTGCCGCTATCGCTGCACATCACCACGCAGTTGAGGGTAAGTCCCTGGGGAAACACGATCTGATCGTCAGGTTCCTGAGGGGGGCGAGGAGACTAAATCCTCCTCGCCCTTCCTCCATACCCTCTTGGGATCTGACCCTGGTTCTTACATCTCTCTGGGGTCAGCCCTTCGAACCTTTGCAATCAGTCGAGTTAAAAGCACTGTCTCTCAAGACCGTCCTCCTGGTTGCATTGGCTTCTCTGAAGAGGGTAGGGGATCTGCACGCATTTTCGGTCAATGAATCGTGCCTAGAGTTCGGGCCCGGTGACTCTCACGTCATCCTGAGACCCCGGCCCGGATATGTGCCCAAGGTTCCTACCACTCCCTTCAGAGATCAGGTAGTGAACCTGCAAGCGCTGCCTTCGGAGGAGGCAGACCCAGCCCTAGCTTTGCTCTGTCCCATCCGCGCTCTGCGTGTGTACGTGAACAGAATGCGAAGCTTCAGGACCTTAGACTAGCTCTTCGTCTGTTACGGAGGCCAGCAGAAGGGAAGGCTGTCTCCAAGCAGAGGATGGCCCACTGGATAGTGGATGCCATCGCCTTGGCGTACGAATCCCAAGGCGTGCCTTGTCCGCTTGGGTTGAGAGCCCACTCCACCAGAGGGGTGGCCTCTTCCTGGGCGTTGGCTCATGGCGCCTCGCTGACAGATATCTGTAGAGCTGCGGGCTGGGCGACACCTAACACGTTCGCTAGATTCTATAGCCTACGTGTAGAGCCGGTATCTTCCCGTGTACTCGCTTCCACTAGCCGGTAGACGCGTTGAACCCGCTCTAAGTGTCGGCTTGCAATGCCATTCCCGCCCCCCCTGGGCCGGATACGTGCATCTATTGACTCCAGTCGTGTTCCCCGCTTTAGGCGAACCCTGTCGAGTTCCTCCGCCTCCCCCTTCGGCTCGGACATTGCGGAGTGTCTGATGCCAGGCCAACATCCGTCCCTGACGTTGTCTGTTGGCTGGGTTCCATATGTCGTGACTCCTCTACGTGAGCGGTCCCATATGTGTAATTGTCCACGGTTTAAAACTCCCTACGGGCGAGTCCGTGTCTTCCCTTAGCAGAGCCAGCTCTGCTGTCACCTGTCAGATGAGTCTCCCCCTACCCAGGTGGAGCCATCCCAGGGACTCTATATGCGTACTGCCCCCCGGGCCAGTCCATAAGTGTATTCTCCACGTAAACTCCTCCCCCATTGGGTAGGTAGTGGCCTCCGCAGCGTCCCCTACGTGTTCGCTTTCCCAGTGTAGTCTAGTTTACTTAGTGGGTATGTCGGAACAGCAGTAGACTCTCTCGGCGTAAGCTCGCCCCCTTCACCGTCCCAATTGGTGCGACGGGTGGCTAGAGCTTGCGCTGGGCATTGGAAGGGGTTTCGTAACTGTGGCGCTTTATTTGGGATCCCAATTCGTCGGTCACTACTGACGTACGACGAACGTGACCGACTGAAAGGGAACGTCTCGGTTACGTATGTAACCCTCGTTCCCTGAAGGAGGGAACGGAGACGTACGTCCCGTTGCCACAGTTTCTGTACCCTCGCTGTTGTGCGGACACCAGTTGTCTCCTCAGCGAAAAACAGAGTGCGATTGCATCTGCTTCCTATTTATATACACCTGTCGGAGGCGGTGCGCATTATACAAATATCGCACGCCAATTCCATTGGCTTGTTTTAGTTCACTCGAAGCTGATAGGGCTCTCTAGCGATATCCCAATTCCAATTCGTCGGTCACTACTGACGTACGTCTCCGTTCCCTCCTTCAGGGAACGAGGGTTACATACGTAACCGAGACGTTTTATTGTGGTCGGGGGAATGCTAAACCTTTTGTGAGAGAACACAAAAGCATTTTTTTCCGCCACCACATCTCTTTAGGGACTCTATAGTAATGGACTATCGAAAGAGAGGAAAAAATTATTGGTTTATGGTTTGTTGTTTGTTGCTACACAAACAGGAATTATTAGCGGCACTCGTGGTTATCACACACCATCACTCACAGGAAGTCTCGTCATGCTCTTAAAGCAACACTATGTAGTTTTTCGACCTTAAATAATGTCTATAAAATTATTTAATAATCTCACATCATATTTAACTCTAAACATTAATACTCCTTTTTAAGGTTTACATTCCTGGAGTGCAATACAGTCATTGCGCTACATGCGCACTAATTCCAAGTGTGCACACAGAAAGCCGCGTCTCAGAAAGCTCTCAAATATTTAGTTTCTCTTTCAAGTTCTGCGCTTGACAGACAAATTCACACAAAAACTATGTCAACATGCTCATCTTGGCGAGTATCCTGGCAAAAATAGTAGGTTAAGTCTTAATTGAACATAGTCGATTAGTCACAACTTAGTATTTTGGATCTGTGCATTATGTCCTAATATTCCTGCTGTCTGTATAAGACAAGGAAATCACTCAGTGCTCTTGACCGAATAGCTGTTGTAACTTTAATAATGATTAATTTTATTCAATTCATACCGTGAAGATTATATGCAGTGTTATTTTATATTTGATTACTTTATTCAGTTTCTATACCTGAAAACTACTGTTAGAATACTGAAATAGCCTGAAAAGCACTGTTTATTTTATTTGTGTCTTTGCTCTGTTGTATTTATTTTTGCTGATGCTTGTAGTTTGTGTAACAGGTTGGCTGTGTAGAAACTCACACAACGAAGAAGATAAAAAGTCTTTACTAGAAAAACCAAAAGGCAAACACAGATGAAGACAGAAACACAACACACAACACAACACAACACAACACAACACAACACAACACAACACAACACAACACAACATGTTTGATTAACTTATTAAATGACAGACATCTGTGATGATAAGGTTAGTGTCCATGGTGACAGAGTAGTGGTGGGAAGATAGAACACAGGAACGTGATCAATGACAAACTGAGATTCCAAACAAACGTAATTGCGACAGTTTGATTATTTGTTCTTATTTTCTTAACTGTGACCAAAAAAAACGTGATAAAAAGAGAGGGAGAGGCACAGTAACTCATTTGGGGGTGCATGGCTTGTGAATCTAGGTGTGCAAAGCTAGTACAGACATATCGTTTCTTTTTCTTTTATTACTTTGATGTTGTAAGGCAAACTTTGTAAATAAAACTGGAAAAGTTTTTTTGTTTTGTTTTGTTTTGTTTTTTTGTATTTGTATTTTGCATTTTGATTTCAAGCTAAAATATAACTCTGCAGCTCTTGTGGGGTGTTTCCGGTCTGCAGTGGTCAGTATCTATCAAAAGTGGTCCAAGGAAGGAACAGTGGTGAACCGGTGACAGGGTCAAGGGTGGCCAAGACACATTGATGCATGTGGGGAGCGAAGGCTAGCCCATGTGGTCTGATCCATCAGATGAACTACTGTAGTTCAAATTGCTCAAGAAGTTAATTTCAGTTCTGATAGAAAGCATTTGTGAGAGCAAGATGGTCATAATAGTAGCAGGAAGTTGGCACAAATGCAAACTTGCAAAATGCTTTTTCCCCCAGTTTTGCAAACGGCATGCACAACATGACAGGACTTGCTGATGACAGAGATGTATGTAATCAAAGTCCCTGCTGAAAAAATATATCTGCTTATAAAACATATCTGCTTATCAATCTGTCATCCCTGAACAAACAATATGCAATGCAATAAATAAAAAAGGTGGAAAAAATAATTTGAAGCATGCATTTCTTTGACTTTCTTCATGTTGTATTTGTAACTTCTTGTTGCAATCCTTGTGAGGCATGCAATATGTTCATTGGTGAGGCGGTTTCTTTGTTTCCTCTTTATACTGTTCATGGTTGAGATTTTTTTGGATTTTCTAGTCTATTTTAAGTCGTAAAGTGAGCAGGATATATAAAAATGTAGCGCATGGATTCAGCACTTCGGCAGGCATTTATTGTGGGCAGCCGGTCTCTCGGAGGGTGTATGGACAGAGATTGTATATTATAGGGAGGTGACAGGGTCTGTATCTCTTACCATTGGAGAAAGCGTAACGGCTAACTCAATCACGTGTGGCAACTCTCAGCCTATTGTGTAATGGCAGTGACATCAGTCGCAACATTCCCTAGTCTGCCTTCTCTAAAAAAATAAAATACATTTTTATCAAGCTAAAATCTACATATAGTCCCCAACGAAAGTATTGTTTAGTGCAAAACATGCTGAAGATTAGCAAACAGGCTGTTGATTAATTAAATGATTAGCTATTTCCCCACAAAAGCTGTTTAATCAGCATAGTGAAGCCTCTCATCCATTGACATCAAATAAAAAAACAGCCTCTGGTCTCCTTCCCTGTGTACCGCCAGAGGCGGAGCGTTAGCATTAGCCGTTATGTTTTTTTGGCTAAAGGTTGCAGGCTTGCCTTCCAGTGGCTTTGGTATGGAGCCCTCCCTAGCTCTACAGCGCCCCAAAAACTTCCAACCTAAATCTGTGGTGAAAAATGGAACTGCAGCGCGCTCCCATAGAGTGCCATTAGGGCAGATTTCTGGCTGCCCCTCTCATTTTGACGTTAGGTCATATCACCGTATTATGTACTGCCACTCCTGCTTCCTATGCTGGGGCCCAACGAACCAGTTACCAGCAGTGTTAGTTGCAGAGGCATTGTGTGTGCTGTGTAAACATGATGATCATTGTAGTTCTAGACTAAATGTGAACATGTACTCATCTCACTTGCACAAAAACAGATTCTGCAAATGCAAACTCAGGATATTACGAGTTTTAAAAAGAGAATTTTAAAAATGGAAAAATGTGTAATGACTGAGACAAATCAGACATAATTATTTGTTAGTTAACCAATAGTTTTAAGCTCACTCTGGGGTCTGGCTTCCATCCGCCGAGAAGTTCTTAGTTACAAGTTTTATTGCACCAAAGAATGTGGCTGCCGCTTTGAGAGCAGAGAAGAGACACAAAAACGTGCATCTTTCCTGCATTATATATATACACAGGGTGCGATTTGTAGGGGGAGACGGGGGGGATTTCCCCCCTTCTGGTCTATGTATCCCTGCCTCTGCTGAATTATTATTATTATATTCTATCAAATGAAATCTGAGGTAAATGTGTATAAATAAATGGGACCAAACGCTATTAAATGTAAAGGGTTTTGTCTCGTTATTCTATTAATAACTACCGATTGATTTTGCATTTCTATCAGAAATTAAGAATTATTAGTGTCATTGTAGTGCTGCAAATATCTAAGATATATTAATACTTTAGAATTTTTTTTTTTTAAATGTTTCTGTAACAGCTGCCAAAAATAGTATATAGCTCCACTGTGGTTTTTAACCAAAAAAAAAAAAAAAAAAAAACTTTTCAAAAATCCCCCCCTATGTTTTTTTCACAAATCGCACCCTGTATATATATATATATATATATATATATATATATATATATATATATATATATATATATATATATACAGGGTGCACATAACTTTTTTTTAATTTGTATTTTGTATTTTGATTTCAAGCTGAAATCCAAATCTGCAGCTCTTGTGGGGTGTTTCCGGTCTGCAGTGGTCAGTATCTATCAAAAGTGGTCCAAGGAAGGAAAAGTGGTGAACTGGTGACAGGGTCAAGGGTGGCCAAGACACATTGATGCATGTGGGGAGCGAAGGCTAGCCCATGTGGTCTGATCCATCAGATGAACTACTGTAGTTCAAATTGCTCAATAAGTTAATTTCGGTTCTGATAGAAAGCATTTGTTAGAGCAAGATGGTCATAATAGTAGCAGGAAGTTGGCACAAATGCAAACTTGCAAAATGCTTTTTTCCCCAGTTTTGCAAACGGCATGCACAACATGACAGGACTTGTTGATGACCGAGATGTATGTAATCACAGTCCCTGCTGAAAAAATCCATGAGAATCCATGAATTTGGTCTAGCCCTGTGGTCTTTACTATTTTTTTCATGAGAGCCACACTGATAGGACAAAGTCAATAGGAGAGCCGCTTTTACCACAAAGTATCAAAAGTTACATCCAGTGCATTTAAAGTAAACACTATTGTGTTTTTAAACTATACTATATTAAATTGTAGTATGCTGTATATATTATAGTATTTACAACACTTTATTAATGAGTGCTACTGCATACTTGTAGTATTAACTATAGTGAACTGATAAACTGTAATAAATACTGTAGTATACCTACTTTAGTTTTTACTACAGTACACTGTAGTGTATTGTAGTATAATATATACCCTATAGTTGTAGAAAACTTAGTACAGTATTGGGTAAAGTAATTTGTTTATATTACTATAGTTATACTGTATTACCACAGCAACTATAGAATTACCACAACAAATTAATTCAAGTACTTTACTATAGTATGGTTCGAAAACACTATACTATTTACTATAAATTACCACAGTATTTTTCATGTGGTAGCATATCTGCTTATCAATCTGTCATCCCTGAACAAACAATATGCAATGCAATAAATAAAAAAGGCGGAAAAAATAATTTGAAACATGCATTTCTTTGACTTTCCTCATGTTGTATTTGTAACTTCTAGTTGCAATCCTTGTGAGGCATGCAATATGTTCATTGGTGAAGCGGTTTCTTTGTTTCCTCTTTATAGTGTTCATGGTTGAGATTTTTTTGGATTTTCTAGACTATTTTAAGTTGTAAAGTGAGCAGGATTATAAAAATGTAGCGCATGGATTCGGCACTTCGGCAGGCATTTATTGTGGGCAGCCGGTCTCTCGGAGGGTGTATGGACAGAGATTGTATATTATAGGGAGATGACAGGGTCTGTATCTCTTACCATTGGAGAAAGCGTAACGGCTAACTCAATCACGTGTGGCAACTCTCAGCCTATTGTGTAATGGCAGTGACATCAGTCGCAACATTCCCTAGTCTGCCTTCTCTAAAAAAATAAAATACATTTTTATCAAGCTAAAATCTACATATAGTCCCCAACGAAAGTATTGTTTAGTGCAAAACATGCTGAAGATTAACAAACAGGCTGTTGATTAATTAAATGATTACCTATTTCCCCACAAAAGCTGTTTAATCAGCATAGTGAAGCCTCTCATCCATTGACATCAATTCAAAAAACAGCCTCTGGTCTCCTTCCCTGTGTACCGCCAGAGGCGGAGCGTTAGCATTAGCCGTTATGTTTTTTGGCTAAAGGTTGCAGGCTTGCCTTCCAGTGGCTTTGGTATGGAGCCCTCCCTAGCTCTACAGCGCCCAAAAAATTCCAACCTAAATCTGTGGTGAAAAATGGAACTGCAGCGCGCTCCCATAGAGTGCCATTAGGGCAGATTTCTGGCTGCCCCTCTCATTTTCACGTTAGGTCATATCACCGTATTATGTACTGCCACTCCTGCTTCCTATGCTGGGGACCAACGAACCAGTTACCAGCAGTGTTAGTTGCAGAGGCATTGTGTGTGCTGTGTAAACATGATGATCATTGTAGTTCTAGACTAAATGTGAACATGTACTCATCTCACTTGCACAAAAACAGATTCTGCAAATGCAAACTCAGGATATTACGAGTTTTAAAAAGAGAATTTTAAAAATGGAAAAAGGTGTAATGACTGAGACAAATCAGACATAATTATTTGTTAGTTAACCAATAGTTTTAAGCTCACTCTGGGGTCTGGCTTCCATCCGCCGAGAAGTTCTTAGTTACAAGTTTTATTGCACCAAAGAATGTGGCTGCCGCTTTGAGAGCAGAGAAGAGACACACAAAAACGTGCATCTTTCCTGCATTATATATATATACACAGGGTGCGATTTGTAGGGGGAGACGGGGGGATTTCCCCCCTTCTGGTCTATGTATCCCTGCCTCTGCTGAATTATTATTATTATATTCTATCAAATGAAACTGAGGTAAATGTGTATAAATAAATGGGACCAAACGCTATTAAATGTAAAGGGTTTTGTCTCGTTATTCTATTAATAACTACCGATTGATTTTGCATTTCTATCAGAAATTAAGAATTATTAGTGTCATTGTAGTGCTGCAAATATCTAAGATATTATAATACTTTAGAATTTTTTTTTTTAAATGTTTCTGTAACAGCTGCCAAAAATAGTATATAGCTCCACTGTGGTTTTTAACAAAAAAAAAAAAAAAAAACTTTTCAAAAATCCCCCCCTATGTTTTTTTCACAAATCGCACCCTGTATATATATATATATATATATATACAGGGTGCACATAACTTTTTTTTAATTTGTATTTTGTATTTTGATTTCAAGCTGAAATCCAAATCTGCAGCTCTTGTGGGGTGTTTCCGGTCTGCAGTGGTCAGTATCTATCAAAAGTGGTCCAAGGAAGGAAAAGTGGTGAACTGGTGACAGGGTCAAGGGTGGCCAAGACACATTGATGCATGTGGGGAGCGAAGGCTAGCCCATGTGGTCTGATCCATCAGATGAACTACTGTAGTTCAAATTGCTCAATAAGTTAATTTCGGTTCTGATAGAAAGCATTTGTTAGAGCAAGATGGTCATAATAGTAGCAGGAAGTTGGCACAAATGCAAACTTGCAAAATGCTTTTTTCCCCAGTTTTGCAAACGGCATGCACAACATGACAGGACTTGTTGATGACCGAGATGTATGTAATCACAGTCCCTGCTGAAAAAATCCATGAGAATCCATGAATTTGGTCTAGCCCTGTGGTCTTTACTATTTTTTTCATGAGAGCCACACTGATAGGACAAAGTCAATAGGAGAGCCACTTTTACCACAAAGTATCAAAAGTTACATCCAGTGCATTTAAAGTAAACACTATTGTGTTTTTAAACTATACTATATTAAATTGTAGTATGCTGTATATATTATAGTATTTACAACACTTTATTAATGAGTGCTACTGCATACTTGTAGTATTAACTATAGTGAACTGATAAACTGTAATAAATACTGTAGTATACCTACTTTAGTTTTTACTACAGTACACTGTAGTGTATTGTAGTAATATATACCCTATAGTTGTAGAAAACTTAGTACAGTATTGGGTAAAGTAATTTGTTTATATACTATAGTTATACTGTATTACCACAGCAATTATAGAATTACCACAACAAATTAATTCAAGTACTTTACTATAGTATGGTTCGAAAACACTATACTATTTACTATAAATTACCACAGTATTTTTTCATGTGTTAGCATATCTGCTTATCAATCTGTCATCCCTGAACAAACAATATGCAATGCAATAAATAAAAAAGGCGGAAAAAATAATTTGAAACATGCATTTCTTTGACTTTCCTCATGTTGTATTTGTAACTTCTAGTTGCAATCCTTGTGAGGCATGCAATATGTTCATTGGTGAGGCGGTTTCTTTGTTTCCTCTTTATACTGTTCATGGTTGAGATTTTTTTGGATTTTCTAGACTATTTTAAGTTGTAAAGTGAGCAGGATATAAAAATGTAGCGCATGGATTCGGCACTTCGGCAGGCATTTATTGTGGGCAGCCGGTCTCTCGGAGGGTGTATGGACAGAGATTGTATATTATAGGGAGATGACAGGGTCTGTATCTCTTACCATTGGAGAAAGCGTAATGGCTAACTCAATCACGTGTGGCAACTCTCAGCCTATTGTGTAATGGCAGTGACATCAGTCGCAACATTCCCTAGTCTGCCTTCTCTAAAAAATAAAATACATTTTTATCAAGCTAAAATCTACATATAGTCCCCAACGAAAGTATTGTTTAGTGCAAAACATGCTGAAGATTAACAAACAGGCTGTTGATTAATTAAATGATTACCTATTTCCCCACAAAAGCTGTTTAATCAGCATAGTGAAGCCTCTCATCCATTGACATCAATTCAAAAAACAGCCTCTGGTCTCCTTCCCTGTGTACCGCCAGAGGCGGAGCGTTAGCATTAGCCGTTATGTTTTTTTGGCTAAAGGTTGCAGGCTTGCCTTCCAGTGGCTTTGGTATGGAGCCCTCCCTAGCTCTACAGCGCCCCAAAAAATTCCAACCTAAATCTGTGGTGAAAAATGGAACTGCAGCGCGCTCCCATAGAGTGCCATTAGGCCAGATTTCTGGCTGCCCCTCTCATTTTCACGTTAGGTCATATCACCGTATTATGTACTGCCACTCCTGCTTCCTATGCTGGGGACCAACGAACCAGTTACCAGCAGTGTTAGTTGCAGAGGCATTGTGTGTGCTGTGTAAACATGATGATCATTGTAGTTCTAGACTAAGTGTGAACATGTATCTCACTTGCACAAAACAGATTCTGCAAATGCAAACTCAGGATATTACGAGTTTTAAAAAGAGTTTTAAAAATGGAAAAAGGTGTAATGACTGAGACAAATCATACATATTATTGTTAGTAACCAATAGTTTTAAGCTCACTCTGGGGTGGCTTCCATCCGCCGAGAAGTTCTTAGTTACAAGTTTTATTGCACCAAAGAATGTGGCTGCCGCTTTGAGAGCAGAGAAGAGACACAAAAACGTGCATCTTTCCTGCATTATATATATATACACAGGGTGCGATTTGTAGGGGAGACGGGGGGGGGGGGGGGGGGGGGGGGTTCCCTTTCTGGTCTATGTATTCTAATGAAATCTGAGGTAAATGTGATAAATGGGACCAAACGCTATTGAATGTAAAGGGTTTTGTCTCGTTATCTATTAAAACTACCGATTGATTTGCATTTCTATCAGAAATTAAGAATTATTAGTGTCATTGTAGTGCTGCAAATATCTAAGATATATCTAATACTTTAGAATTTTTTTTGTAAAAATGTTTCTGTAACAGCTGCCAAAAATAGTATAGCTCCACTGTGGTTTTTAACCAAAAAAAAAAAAAAACTTTTCAAAAATCCCCCCCTATGGTTTTTTCACAAATCGCCCTGTATATACATATATATATACAGGGTGCACATAACTTTTTTGGTCTGGTTCTCAAGGGAGCACCTGGAGATGTTGCTTGATACTCACACTTTGCTCTTATTCTAAAAGCTGTCCTTATCACTTTCCTCCTGACTGCTCTCCTTACTATTTTCTTTTCTCTGGAACATGTAGATGATGATAATGTGTGGCAAGGAAGGCGTGGTTCAGTGAAGTCTGCAGCAGGCGGAGAGAGAGTCGGGAGACACGTGGTGAGTGAGTGGGTTAATTGTAAATCACAAACACTGTTTCTAATTCCAGT
>VTFQ01000020.1:2591201-2651201 GCA_036281575.1 Ancherythroculter nigrocauda
AAGATCCATTTTGAGGGTTATATTAGCTGTGTGAACTTTGTTTATGCTGTTCAAGGCAAGCGCGAGCTCCGTGGGTGGAGAGCGCATGATTTAAAGGGACCGCAACCTGAATCGGCGCATTTCTAATGATGCCCCAAAATAGGCAGTTAAAAAAAAATAATAAAAAAAAATCTATGGTGTATTTTGAGCTGAAACTTCACAGACACATTCAGGGGACACCTTAGACTTTTTATATATTGCATCTTGTAAAAAAACATTCGATGGCACCTTTAATGATTTAATGATTACGTTTACCAATGTAAACAATGACTTCATTAGATGTTAAAGTGACAGCATCTTCTGTTTTAGTAATGTTAATCAAACAACAAAAGAAAAAGAGACAATCACCCACTGCAGTTAAATGGTTAGTTCACCCAAAAATGAAATTTCTGTCATTAATTACTCACCCTCATGTCGTTGCAAACCTGTAAGACCTTCGTTCATCTTCAGAACACAAATTAAGATATTTTTGATAAAATCCAAGAGCTTTCTGACCCCCATAGACAGCAATTTAATTACCACTTTCAAGAGCCTGAAAGGTAGCAAAGACATCGTTAAAATAGTCCATTTGACTACAGTGGTATAACCTTAATTTTATGAAGCAACAAGAATACTTTTTGTATAAATAATGACTTTATTCAACAGTTTCTTCTCTACCCTGTCAGTCTCCTACGCTGTTTACGCTTCCAGACTCTACGTCAGAACGCCTTGTGTGTGTGTGTGTGTGTGTGTGTGTGTGTGTGTGGTCCTGGTAATCCCTTACATTAGAAATATTTAGACATTATTTTATTTATGTTTTCTACCTCTTACAGATATACAAATTATAAATAAAATAGAAATTATGGTGGATGGATGGATGGATGGATGGATGAATGGACCATCCATCCATCCATCCAAATTTGTATGTATTTACATGTAAATTGTTAATATATTTAACCTCTATACTTAACAGCATAGGGTTAAATTTTTAGGTTTGGATTAATCAATATTATAATTAATTTTCCTCAAATTGTCCTCATTTATATAGCTAAGTAAGTGTGTGTGTGTGTCGTTGATGTGTACCATTCTATATTTCCAGTGCATTTTAATGAAGGAAGAGTCAGGGTGGGAGAAAAACACTGGCTAATCCCGTAAAGACATTTTGTGCGTCTCTTTGTTCCAGACCACTGGCCTCACTAATTGGAAAGATTTGCTCTGTCTGAGAGAGAACTAGATAAACTAATAAGTAGAAAGAATCATACCATTTTAAAGCCAAACCATCACTTGACCTTGACTCTACAGAGAGTAGAGTCGAGTTAACTTTAGAAGTGAAGAAAACTCTTTTCACCAGCGAGTGACTTTCTGATAACCTGCTGTTCTGAAAGCTTGTTTGATGACGTCACCAAGCCTTCTGTCTCCATGGCGATAATGATCAGTGTTTTTGATTGGCAGGCGAGCAGCGTGATAGAAGGCATAGATGGACAGATTGTGGGCTTGAGTGGGATTGTTTCACGAAGTTGGTCTTTGTTCCGTTCTCTCAAACATCCAAGTGACAACTGAAGAAGACAACAGAAAAATGAAGATTCATTCTACACGATCATTTTGAAGATTGAGTCATTTCAGCTTTACATAGTTTTTACATGATTTTTCTCGGCAGTGTCTTTTTCTCTGTCTCTATCGCTCTCCCGCTCTTTGTTGTTCTGAGTTTTACGTCTTTGCTGTCTTGGCAGAATATAGAGGGAATGAGAAGGACAGCGAAACAATCTAAAACTTGAGCTGCATATACTCACTTATGCACATATTCACACATATTCACCACTTCCACAATTTATTCAACAGGAAATAAAGTATGAAAAGGGCATTAGATGCAGCATAAGGTTTATAATAACACTGGAAAATTGTAAAGTGACTTTTTTGCCCCTTTATTTATGTCCGAAACTGATTTTTCTCACCAAATAAACTTCTGTTTTCTGCTGTTGATTTCCCTTTGTTGGAGAAAATGGAAAATGTCTAGCTTATATTTTCCCTTTCTTCAAAAATAGCACTGGTATTGCAGAGGCTTATCTCTCTCTCTCTGGACCGCAGAACTTTATAAAAGTGTTATTCAAAGCCTCATGGCACAGGACAGCTGTCAATCAGATACTGGACTTCTTGTAAAAAGAGAGAGGCAGAGTCTCAATCTTTATCGCTCTGCGTTTTTGACAGTGCTGACTACTGCTGACCAGTGCTGGACAAGACAGAAAGAGACAGTCATACAGCAAGAGAAAGTGAGAGAGTTGATGTGCATGTGTGTGTGTGTGTGTGTGTACATCACATCAATAAACATTACTGAAAATGTGTTTACCTGAGACAGAGTGCTGTGCTGCTACATGCATAATGCATGCGAAAGCAAATCTACGATTACAGAGGAATATTTCAATGCATTTTTTTTTACGTTTTAATCATGATTTTTTAACCATATATTCCTCAGGGTTAGTAGTTTGAACAAACCCCTAATCCTAAGTATTAAGCTTTAGCGTGTAACTCATCCTGCACTATTTGTGTTACGGATGTGAGGTGTGCTATTAATTTTCCAAGCGACTGATGACTTTTTTATGATAAACAGATGAAAAATTCTCATCAGCTTGAATTGTAGGAGGGTCCAGAAGCACATCTAAGGAATATCACAGACACTTGGGTACACCTTTTTTTAGAAGTAAACAAACACCTGGCAACCACCCAGAATGCTCTTTTTGCACAGACAAGCACTATTCATATTTTCTTCAGAAAAACTCTAGTCTAATTGTATTATTTCAATGTCAGTATTGACATTGCAGCTGACCTATGAATATTTTATTGCATTATATATTTTTCCTTTTCAGTGGTGTTAAAAGAGCAACTACAGGGTTTGATCATTGTGATTGGATGCATTGTGTATGTCCAATTAGTTCCATTGTGTGTGATTGGCTGTCATGTGACTCGTGGGATACCTCTGATTAGAAGAACTTTGTCTCTGGCTGATTTATTATGCTTTTATGCATATAATGCATTTTTAATTATCTTGGTGTGAATACATCTTCAATGTTGCCTTGTCTGTCCTGTTTCAATATCTAACAGGCTATAATCAAGATTTTTTAATAAACTTGCATGTTCACATTTATATGTGACCCTGGACCTCAAAACCAGTCATAAGTCGCACGGGTATATTTGTAGCAATAGCCAACAATACATTGTATGGGTCAAAATTATTGATTTTTATGCCAAAATCATTAGGATATTAAGTAAAGATCATGTTCCATGAAGATATTTTGTAAATTTCTTACCGTAAATATATATATAAAAAAAAAAAAAAATGTGAGTGGATATGCATTGCTTAAGGACTTCATTTGGACATCTTTAACCCCTTAAGACCGGATGGAGCGTCGGCGCTCCCATTTGCGTGTCTCTCTTTAAAAGCCAATAAAAATTGAATCCATACAGGTAGCACAAAAATTCTTTTTGCATACAAAACCAGAGACTTTAAACTTTCATATCAAGCCTCCAACATGCTTCTGTTGCGTTGTTTTCACCCTCTAATGAGTCTGAGTAATATGCGTTTACAACAAAAATAGCACAGCCGCTAACTGAATACAAGTATGTATATTTCACGTGCTCATAACTTCATGAAAAATGCACAGATCATAGAAAATTGCACATCAATATTTAAAGCAGAATCTCAAGATTAAAATGAATCCAAAATCAATATAATATATTGCGTTGATCACAAGATATTACTCACGGAATGATTTAACATACTTGGCTAAAAACATGTCTCTCATCTCTCCGGGATGCAGTGTGTATCCAATGTTCCCGGACCCATCCATGTTCGTTTTCCAACGTGGAATAACACATAATAGATATCATTTTAAAGCTTAGAATCTCATCTTTTTAATGCATCTAACCATTTTGAAAAACTCCTAACGAGTGCTGAGAAGCACCTCTAAACCGGAGTTTACCGCCCGTTGGCGCCACCTGGCTGCGGAAAAAATGAACAACAATTTTTCAAACTATTCTTTATGCTATCAGCACGAAATTTGAACCAGATGCAGCTCACATATAGGAGAGCATCACCAAAAAATAATTTTTTAGCGATCTTATTGTGTTCCTGAGTTATTCCATGTCAAATAAAAAAAAGAAATATTATTTTTTTAAAATTATATATATTTTTTGTCTTTTATCAGCTGTTTCTCAGCAAGAAAATGTCCAAATGTAATGTAATTTATATTTTCTTAAAATTTAAAATGTTTTCTATCAAATGATACCTACCTTTTGACTCTCCTTGCTAGAGGTTTGGAGTTATGAGTCTTTACTTTTGTGTGTGTCGCTCAGAAAAAAAAACTCTAAAAAAGCCTTCAGGTCTTAAAGGGTTAAAGGTGATTTTCTCAATATTTTGATATTTTTTGCACCTTTAGATTCCAGATTTTCACCTGAACCTGATCTTCTTTCTACACATCGATAATAACCCACACAGAAACACATAAAAAAAAAAATGTGTTTCATTTCATTGACAATTCTTCCAAGGTGTAAGAGTCAGCCTATTGTAACAGATTTGATTCATATTGGCTTTTATAATACTTATACAAGTATTTAACTAGTAAACTATCAGTATACTATAAAGCTTGTAGTATAGTTGCAGTACAAACAAAAAAAGTAGTTGTAAACTAGTTGTGTACTCAAAGTTTACTACTAAGTATACTTAAAAAAAATGTCTACTCAAAAAAATTGGATGAGAAAATAATCGATAGTACAAAAGTAAATCAATGCAAATATTACAAAATGTGACATTAAAAAGTGTATAAATCACTCGTTTTTAACACTGTCCAGCAGCGACACCCTCAGGTAAAGTTACAGCAGGACGCATCGTCTCTCATGCCTCCCCTGAGCCCATTGACTTTTAACAGACCCCCTAAAGCATGCAGCGGGTTTAGTGGGGGGTAATTGAGAATGAATGGGGGAAAGTGAGAGGAGGAAATGCCTCCATCGTGCTATGATTGGATATGATCAGTTATGATTGGTTTGTGCAATAAATCCCGCCTCTTGTTTTTGTGTGCATTCGCGAATCAGCTGAATGAAGAAAATTTCCCCAAGCTTTACTCACCCTCAAGCCATCCTAGGTGTATATGACTCTCTTCTTTCTGATGAACACAATCAGAGATATGTGTATGAATAAATATCCTGACATATCCAAACTTTATAATGAGCAGTGAACAGGACCAATGAGTATGAGCTGTATGAGTATGATGCCAGTTTACACTTTCTGCGTAAGTTGAATACAGAAGGTGGTCTGGCAGGTTAAATATGGATTTTTTTTTTTTTACACAAACGCATCGTTTCGCTTCAGAAGGCCTTTATTAACCCCCGGAGTCGTGTGGAGTATATTTATGATGGATGGATGTGGATGGAGACACTTTCCTCAGCTCATATTTGTATCACTCACTGCCATTATAAAGCTCGGATGCGTCAGGATATTTATTAATATTTCTCTGATTGTGTTCATCAGAAAGAAGAAAGTCATATACACCTAGGATGGCTTGAGAGTGAGTAAATCTTGGGGTAATTTTTATTTTAAAGTGAACTAATCCTTTAATGGGAAGACTAATTTAAAAGTAAACAACTCACCCACTTAGATATCACCGTCATGTGAAAATCAAACTTGAAATGGCCTGAAAAAATGATGACTGTGGGGGGTTTTTAGTGAGCAATCAGCTTGATGAAATTAAACGTAGCCTACATTTTCATGGCTGTGACCAGTGTATACTGAGCTTGATGATGAATGTAATTTGACTATTAAAAACAGCTGAACATCAGTTCACAAATATATTGCTTAAATTGTTACTGCCTTTAGATATTATTTTGGAATAAATGTAAAAATGCATAAAAAACACCAACTTGATGAGATTTGTACTTGATTTTAATCAACATTAATTACATAGTGTAAAAATACAAAATAGTAAAATTGTATTTGGTCTTTATGTAATGTCTAACAGTCTATATCAATGATTATAGCGATGTCTGGTAGCCTCTGTTAGTTCTGTGTATGTCACATGATTGCCTCTTGTTCATGATGTGTTATTTGTGGACTAAGTGCGCACAGAGCGCCCTCCGGCTGCAGGTATGAGTTGAAAACACAGTAGTCAGTGTATACAGCACTCATATGATGACAACAGCGTGTTTTGGGTAAAAATTGAATAAAAATGACTCCTCTGTATCGAAAATTGACATAAACGTATGACAGTCCATCAATATTTCTCCAAATGTGCATGCTTTTAAGCTAAAAGCCCTGAGGGATCTTATTTTGTGGAGTTTTTTCATGATGAGTTTTTTTCTCAATGGCTGAAGCTGACGCTCATATTTCAATGAAAAGGTAACGACTCCGTTTCTCATATTCATAACTCCCGACGCATATTAACAAATAACGGTCACTATAAGATGTTGAGAGTAAAATAAAGATTGAAAATTGAAGCTCGAGTCTTACATCTTTTTAATGATGTATAGTTTGTCAAGGTAATTACATTAAATCTAACAGTAAATTTGAGCTAATTTAAACAAAGAAGCTTCGGTGCGTCGGCGCACCAGTGCAGGTTAACAGGTAGGAAAAAGTGAAAACATTAAGTATAGGGACATGAATTTATCTTTGATATACACTTAAAAAAAAATCATTTTAAAACATCAATGCACACCACTGATTGAAATAGTATACTACTAATGCATTGATATTAGTATACATAAAGTATACTTACAATAAACTTTAACTTAAGATACTTAATAAAATGAACTAGAAGTATACTTGTTTTTTGTAAAGGTGCCTATAACAGAGAAATGTCAGTATACTGTTAGAGATGAATGACAATCATTTGTCAGAAACTAAAGGACAGAATAGTTTTGCAGAGAGACAGTGAAGGAAGATGGTGTGGAGTAACAGTGCAATGTTGTTATTCATGGAGCTGTGCAGGTGTGTTCTTGTATAGACTTTCCAGGAGGGATGGACACATTTTCATCTGTCTGCTTGCAGAGAGGGATTTACTGCACTCAGGTTTATATATTAATGTATTCTACCGGTTAATGTATGGATGTCATCACCTCATCAGCTTCTTACTCAAATCATTTCAAAAGGATGCAGTGCTGAAAGAATGTTTGAATCCAGAGTGCTGGAAGCATGTTTGCACACTGACATCACATTAGGGAAGAAAAAGACACACATTTTGTTGCTCACAATGGTATTGACAATATTTATGAACTGGTTTTCCAATTCAGGATGTCTCTGAATGTCGCCAAAGGAAGGTTTTCTCTGATTCAGCTCACTTCTGAGGGCTGTTTTGCTCCTAAACTTTAGCTAAGTGCACACACTAAATATTGATGATGTCTTTGAACTGTAATTGCTTAGTGGGTTAAATTTACAGTTTAAGTAGAGTCATTCAGACAGTCACTCACCTGGGTTTAGTGTATAATCCATGGCTTAAACTGGACTCTCTCCATTCAAATGGGATAATTACCCTCATTTAGTTAAACCACATGCAGCAGTTTTCTAACTGCTCGTTTTCTTTCTTTCTTCCTCGCTTTGAGGACTTTATGTCTTCCAATAAAAGTTATTGCAGCAGCAGTATAAAGCATCTTTACAGAGAACTTTCCACTTTGAATTACGAAAGAGTTCAAACAGGTCAAAACACACAAGAGAGTCCCAATGTATTGCTCATTGCATCAGTACAGTAATGAGAATCAGGGGGTCTGGATTTTAGATTTTTGAAAATGGCATAAAATTTTTCAAAACCATTTGAAACCAACATTTCCCAAGAACTTGACTGAAACTTTCCAAGAATTTGTCATTGACCCATAAAATTGAATTTTCTTTTATTTTCCAGAAATGGAAATGTGTGTGTACTTAACCATATTTTGGGGACATAATCTGTACCTATAACTGAAAAATCTGACAAAACCTCTATTTGAGGATATCTGGGGACATCCTTATTTGTTGCTTAGTTTAAAATTGCGGAAAGTTTTCCGTTACGGATATCTGTCTGTCATCAAAGCTAAAGCAGAGCTCCAAATAATTTATTACAATCAAGAACCATAGCAGATGCTTATGAAGCTCAGGTGTGTTTAAAGAGGGCTTCATTTCCATGTGAGAAGGATTGTGTTTGTTTCTTGCAATGGATAAACATGTTGAATAAAATATTTTCCTATTCAAACCAGAACAGATTTCTTTCATTGAAGTTCAATGTGGCATTTGTGGTAGAATTCCTTATTCAAAGCAGCCATAATATCACTGAATATCTTGTCAAGTCCTTTCAGTCAGGCTTTAATGTGGCGGCAGCTGTTTTATGTATGTATGTGTGGATGAGCATGTGAATGAGAGAGAGAGAGAGGCTCTTCACCTAGAACCCTGTGCGCCAGCTGCATCTTCCCTGCTTCCGTATTTTGTGGGCTCTAAGCCTCGTTTAGTGTAATTAGCTGTATTTGGCTGAGTTAATGAGTTCCTTCTCCGTCCTGGATACTTGTTTTCAGAGGAACTCTGTCAGTCAGAAAAAGACTCTACCTAGCAGACTCCATTTGTGTATTAGTGTGTATACAGTACGTGTGTGTGAGCGTGTTTGTGTGTGTGCGTTCTGGCTGGAAAAACCTCCCAGGCCTCATTCACACTCAATATGAGCATTAATCACGCTAATTACAGCAGCTCTACCCCAGGGGCTGCTGGGATGGTGGAGGACTAAGGTGGGGACAGGCTGATAGACAGGAGATGTTAGTCACGCTGCTCGTTGCTTTGCAATGCTAATGGAGTCGCGGGGAACTTGCCATCCTGTCTTTGAAATAACATGTGGCTCATATTGAGTAAAAGTAAAAGAGCATTCGATTTTTCCAGCCTTGACTCACTCTAAATTGACTCATTTACTTGCGCAGATCATGATGTTAAAGTATGCCACAGTGTGTGCAGAACCATCTCATAAAATATAATTTTCACATCTTTTCTTTTGGGTTTTGGGTGCTTCAGGTCAATTTTTGATGTTTAAGATTGTAAATATATGGAGATGCAGCGTGTGCCACTGCAGTGCAAATATGGCTTTTGTTGATACTGATTTCATTTGATTTAAATTATTGATTTAGATTAATTTATTGCTTTATTTATAATAATATAATTATACTAATAGAATTTTCAGAATTTGATAAAACCTGGCATACAGTTGAGCTTGAAAGTTTACATACCCCTTGAAGAATCTGCAAAAATGTTAAGCGTTTTAACGAAATAATAAGGATCATAAAATTGCATGTTATTTTTATTTAGTACTGTCCAGAATGAGCTGTTTACAGATGTTTACATAAAGTCCACAAGAGAAAAAGAGAATTTATAAATATGACCCAGTTCAAAAGTTTACATACCCTTGGTTCTTAATACTGTGTGGTGTTACCTGGATGATCCATGACTGTTTGTTTTTTGTTTTGTTTTGTTTTGTTTTGTTTTGTTTTGTTTTGTTTTGTTTTGTTTTGTTTTGTTTTGTTTTGTTTTGTTTTGTTTTGTTTTGTTTTGTTTTGTGATGGTTGTTCTTGACTCTCTTGTTTGTTCTGAGCAGTTAAAGGTGCTAAAGAGGATGTTTTGTTTTATACATTTTTGCAATATTACTTCAAACTGTCTTTACTAACTGATAAAAGACTATTTATTAGGTGCACTGAAAGGAATAATATTAATATACATCATCTGTGCACGAGGTAGGGCCTTAAAAACATCAGCCAATCATTTACGCGATCATCGCGTAAACGATTGGCCCTCTGGCTTGTCAATCACTGCCGTGACGTTCCATGTGAGAGACGAGCGTGGCTGCACGCTCCAATAACTTTCCACACTCCACAGGCGCCGCATGCAATGTTTTTGTCAGGAGACAGGAATAACAACTGCAGATTATGAGTTACCTGCGGCGAGTCCGACATAATGAATCCACTAACACGACACAGTGAATGCCGGTGGTAAACACTCGTGTTCCAATACCAGTTTTGGGAGGCGTTCCCTCGAAAGGAAGGGGGTTGTTCTTACGCATGCGCTCATTTCAAAAACTCAGTAACAGTCTTTGGTTTCTCAGTCGACGAAAAGATCCTCTTTAGCACCTTTAAACTGAGCTCTGTTCTTCAGAAAAATCCTCCAGGTCCTGCAGATTCTTCAGTTTTCCAGTATCTTCTGCATATTTGAATCCGTCTTTTCACACTTAAGACAACTGAGGGACTCAAACACAACTATTAAAAAGGTTCAGTCCAGAAGGAAACACGATGCATTAAGAGCCGAATTGGAACTTTTGAATTGGGTGAACAAGATAAATAGTACTTTTTTGTCTTCTGGGAAACATGTAAGCATCTTCTGTAGCTTCTGAAGGGCAGTACTAAATGAAAAAAAAAAAAAAAATATATATATATATATATATATATATTGCACAACATCTTCCTGTTCAAAAGTTTTCACCCCCCGACTCTTAATGCATCGTGTTTCCTTCTGGAGCATCAGTGAATGTTTAAACCTTTTTTAATAGTTGTGTTTGAGTCTCTCAGTTGTCCTCCGTGTGAAAAGATGGATCTCAAAATCATTCAGTCACTGCTGGAAAGGGTTCAAATATGCAGAAGATGCTGGAAAACGTCTCGGGTTACGTATGTAACCCTGGTTCCCTGAATAGGGAACGAGACACTGCATTGAGACGCATTGGGATCTCAATGCATTTTCCCATGAAAGGGAACCAAAGAATCTGCAGGATCTGGAGGATTTTTCTGAAGGACAGAGCTCAGTTTAACTGCTCAGGACAAACAAGAGACTCATGAACAAGTTGTAGATCATCCAGGTAACCACACACAGCATTGAGAACCAATGGTTCCCTTTCATGGGAACATCGACGCTGCGTAAGCGCTTTGGGAACGCCTCTGTGTGTTACGTCTTGAAGCACTCGTGAAATCGAACCAATAGTGTGACGGGACGTCAGAGCGGGTGACGTCACGGACCAGGAAACTATAAAGCACCCTTGAGAACAAAGAACGCCAGCTTCTGAAGTCTTCAGCAGCGCTCTGTGTTATCGTGTGTCTTATTTGGTGTTGTCTGTCCCTTTATATCTACACAGCAAACAAAATATCTCTTCGTCCGAGGACAAGAGTATTTTAGTTCACCAAGCACATATAATATATACATATATATATTGTGAGACACAAATGGCGAGTTCAAGCAAGCAACAGTTTGTTAAGTGCGTTCATCCCTGCCCTCGCTTCATCACGGGCGGGGATACACACGAGATGTGCGTTGCTTGTTTGGGAGTGGAGCATGCACAGGCAGCTCTCGAGGGAGCTGTCTGTGTACATTGTGAAAAACTGACGCTCCGTACACTCCGCTCACGCCGCGCGTTCTTTGACAAGAATAAAGAGGGCGCCGCGGCGAGTGTTCCCCAGGGTTCGGGTCCCGCTGCTGCCGAGGCACAGCGGCGGCTTCAGTCCTGGGGTTCACAGATGGATCTGGCGGAGGGGCTAGAGACGGGTCCTGCCCTATCTCAGCCTTCACCCGCCAGACCCAGTGTCTCTCCCCTGGCTGCGGAAGCACGCGCTGCGGTTTCTTCCCCCAGGGTAGAGGCACCTGCACCGGCGCTTCACTTATCCAGCTCCGAGGAGATGGATGTAGCGAGCGTCGGGGCTGGAGAGGAGGACCCGCCATCCTCATCTCCAGCTCATGAGGAGCTTTTAGATGTTGTGACTCGGGCGGTGGCAAAGTTAAAATAGAATGGCCAGAAGAAAGATCAGAAGCGCAAACAAAAAGCAAATTGGATGAGCGCTTTCTCCCCGCCCGATCACAGCCTCAGCCCCGGGGATTGCCGTTTTTCCACGATCTCCACACCGAGGTGTCGAGATCGTGGCACAAGCCAGCACAATTTCGTGTTTACAACCCACAAACCACTCTATATAGTAATATAGTAGGAGGTAAACAGCACGGTTATGGGGCGATGCCTCAGGTTGAGGAGACGCTCGCGAGCTATCTCTCGCCTGAGACAGCATCGTCCCTAAAATCCCCGACTTTGCCCACCAGACCCCTGCGTACAACATCAGCGCTGGTCAACATCAGGCGGCCGCATGTCTCCACACTATGGCCATCCTCCAGGCATATCAAGCCGACCTGCTGGGAGAGATAGACGAGAGTGGCGAGGCGACTTTTGACGCTATCCAAGAGCTCAGGAAGGCTACCGACTTATCTCTCCGGGCCACCAAGGAGACGGCAAAATCAATAGGCCGCTCTATGGCAGCCCTGGTGGCCACGGAGAGACATTTATGGCTCAACTTATCAGATATAAAAGAGCGAGATAAGTCTGTGCTTCTAGATGCACCTGTGTCTCCCCTGGGCCTCTTCGGCGACTCGGTTACATCTGTCGTTGAGAGGTTCCAGGAGGCAAAAAGACAGTCGGCGGCCTTCCAAAAGTTCCTCCCTCGCCGCTCTGCCGAGGTTGCTGAGCGGGAGCAGCCTCGGCCGTCTACAAGCTCCTCGACTGCGCATAGAGCGCAACAGAAACAAAGTGTTGCCACCCGTGCTCCCCCGCAAAGATCTTGGGGACCGGGGAGGGCAACGCAAGCGAAGCCTTCCAAGGGTAAGACAGATCTGCGGACTGTCATTATCGCGAGGAAGGCTTCGAAGAAGTCCTGACGTCAGGGGTTCAGGACTTCTGAGGGCAGCCCCCTCCGGAGAGGGTCTTGTAAAATTAAAATCTATAATACTAACCCCTCTTCGGCGCCCTCAGGGGGCCGTTCTGCCAACCCCGCCGTCTCGTGCGTTACGGGGCGCAGCGGCCCCCACCGACCCTCTGAGGAGGGCCGGTCAGCGCTTGATTCGACTTCTTCCTGCCGGTGCGCCGCTCCAGGGCGTCGAGCCAAGTGCTCAAAAAACACCAGAGACCAGCCTCGAGAGGTTGGTTCCCTTAGTAGAATTTTTGGAAGAATGGAAACGTCTTCCCAATATTTCTCAGTGGGTACTGCAGATGATAGAAAAGGGTTACAAAATACAATTCGGGTCTCGCCCGCCCCAGTTCAACGGGGTCCTCTCTACAGTGGTGGGCCCCCAGCAGTCTCTGGTCATGGAACAAGAAGTTATGACACTTTTGCAAAAAGGAGCTATCGAGAGGGTTCCTCCTCCCGGCAAACAGTCAGGGTTTTACAGCCGCTACTTCATAGTTCCGAAGAAGGATGGAGGGTTGCGTCCTATTCTAGATTTACGCATGTTAAATCGCTCAGTACAAAAGCTCAAGTTCAAGATGCTTACACTCAGACAGATCACCACACAGATCAGGTCCGAGGACTGGTTCGTGACAATAGATCTGAAAGACGCGTACTTTCATGTGTCAATCCATCCTTCACACTGGAAGTTCCTCAGGTTCGCTTTCGGGGGCGAAGCTTACCAATACAAGGTTCTTCCGTTCGGCCTATCTCTTTCACCCCGCACCTTCACAAAGTGCGTGGATGCGGCTCTGGCTCCGCTGAGACTCCAGGGCATCCGCGTGCTGAATTATATCGACGACTGGTTGATTCTGGCTCAATCAGAGCAACAGGCAGTTCAACATCGAGATGTAGTTCTGTCACACATGAGAAGGTTAGGGTTGAGACTCAATACCAAGAAGAGTGTGCTTCTTCCAGCTCAAACTACCAGCTATCTAGGGGTAGTTTGGAATTCCACGACGATGCAGGCACATCTGTCTCCTGCCCGGGTGAATTCTATTCTCTCAACCGTGAAAGGGGTGAAATTAGGCCAGTCACTCACTGTAAAACAGTTTCAGAAACTGTTAGGTCTGATGGCAGCCGCTTCCAACGTGATACCTTTTGGTCTGCTGCACATGAGACCGTTACAGTGGTGGCTCAGAACCAGGGGGTTTTCTCCGAGGGGAAATCCTTTTCGCACAATCAAGGTCACGCGGCGATGCCTTCGTGCCTTGGCAGTGTGGAAGAAACCCTGGTTTCTGTCCCAAGGTCCTGTGTTGGGGGCTCCTTGTCGTCGCAAAATGCTAACGACGGATGCGTCTCTCACAGGCTGGGGGGCGATCATGAGTGGTCGCTCAGCTCAGGGTCTTTGGGGGGACCATCATCGTTCCTGGCACATAAATCAGCTGGAGATGATGGCGGTATTTCGAGCACTCAAATACTTCCTCCCAGACCTAAGGGGCCATCACGTGTTAGTTCGTACAGACAACATGTCGGTGGTCTCCTATATCAACCATCAGGGGGGTCTGAGGTCTCGCCAGCTGTGCAAATTATCACATCAGATCCTCCTATGGTCCCAGGGGAAATTTCTCTCTCTGAGAGCAGCTTATATCCCGGGACATCAAAATGTGGGGGCAGACATCCTGTCGAGGCAGGGGCCGAGGCCCGGGGAATGGAGGCTCCACCCCGAGGTGGTGGAGCTGATATGGAAGAATTTCGGTCGCGCAGAAGTCGACTTGTTTGCCTCGAAAGAGACGTCTCATTGCCCGTTGTGGTATTCTTTGACCCATCCAGCCCCTCTGTACGCATTTCCCCCGATCGCTCTGCTCCCCGGAGTTCTGGAGAGGGTTCGACGGGACGGGGTCCGTCTAATATTGGTAGCCCCGTTCTGGCCGACCCGGATATGGTTCACGGATCTAGTATCCCTCTTAGAAGGCTCCCCCATGGAGATTCCAATCAGGCAGGACCTTCTGTCTCAAGCGGGTGGCTCAATAGTTCACCCCCGCCCGGAGATATGGAAACTGTGGGCCTGGCCCCTGAGGGGGCCGAGCTCATAGAATCCGGTCTCTCAACCGAGGTTGTAGAGACCATTCTCCACTCCAGAGCTCCATCCACGAGAAAACTTTATGCGTATAAGTGGAAGCTGTTTGCTACTTGGTGTAGCCGACTACAGGTGGATCCGTTCCACTCCTCCATCAGTCATGTACTGCAATTTCTCCAAGAAAAATTCTCGGATGGTTTAACCCCTTCTACATTGAAGGTATATATTGCAGCGATTTCTGCTTATCACACTAAAATAGAAGGCGTTTCTGTGGGTAGAAACCCTTTAGTCATACGTTTTCTCCGTGGTACTCAGAGGCTGAGGCCTGTGGTACGCACAAAAACTCCGTCCTGGGACCTAGCCATTGTGTTGGAAGGGTTAGCTGCGGCTCCCTTTGAACCTTTGGAAGAAGTGTCTGAGAAGTTTCTCACTTTGAAAACCATATTTCTTCTGGCCATAACATCTCTCAAAAGAATTGGAGATTTACAAGCACTATCCGTTGCTCCTTCATGTCTAGACTTTGCACCTGGAATGGTCAAAGCTTTTCTGCATCCGAGACCTGGGTATATTCCCAAGGTCCCTACAAGTGTCCCGGGGCCGATTGTGCTGCAGGCCTTTTGTCCTCCACCTTTTGCAAATGCGGATCAGGAAAAACTAAATCTGCTCTGCCCAGTGAGGGCTTTAGATGCTTACGTCCACAGAGCTGCCCTGTGGTGAAAATCTGAACAATTATTTGTATGTTACGGATCTCCTAACAAAGGAGGTCCGGCGTCCAAGCAGAGAATGAGTAAGTGGGTGGTCGAGGCCATCTCGCTTGCCTATGAGTCTTCCGGGCAGCCTTCTCCATTGGCTGGCCGGGCACATTCCACCAGGGGTATGGCTGCCTCAAAGGCTTTGATGTCAGGGGTTCCCCTCAATGACATATGTGAGGCTGCTGGGTGGTCGTCTCAGCATACCTTTATTAGGTTCTATAACCTTGATTTGGGCTCCACTCCAGGGTCCTCAGTACTGTCGTCCTGAAGAGATAACAGACATGCATTTGGTCCTATGGCCTAGTTGGGATAGCGTTCCCAAAGCGCTTACGCAGCGTCGATGTTCCCATGAAAGGGAACGTCTCGGGTTACATCTGTAACCCTGGTTCCCTGAATAAGGGAACGAGACGCTGCGTAGCTTAGCCATACTCCCAGCACGCCTGTGAGCGTCTGCTTCATCCCTATTTCAGAAGCTGGCGTTCTTTGTTCTCAAGGGTGCTTTATAGTTTCCTGGTCCGTGACGTCACCCGCTCTGACGTCCCGTCACACTATTGGTTCGATTTCACGAGTGCTTCAAGACGTAACACACAGAGGCGTTCCCAAAGCGCTTACGCAGCGTCTCGTTCCCTTATTCAGGGAACCAGGGTTACAGATGTAACCCGAGACGTTTTCTCCCATCTCATATTTTTTTGCATTGCCATGTCCCTTTAGGGCAGTGGTACCTAACCCTTTTAGAGTGGCGTATCCCCTGAGGCATTTAACATCCTGCACCTCTTCCATCAAAAGACAAAGGCAAAGTTATTCTAACACAGTTGAGCTCGAAGGTTTACATACCCCGTGCAGAATCTGCAAAAATGTTAATCATTTTAACAAAAGGATCATACAAATTGCATGTTATTTTTTATTTAGTACTGTCCTGAGTAAGTTATTTCACATAACAGATGTTTACATAAAGTCCACAAGACAAAAAATAGCTGAATTTATAAAAAACGACCCGCTCAAAAGTTTGTGAAACATATATTTCAATGCTTTTGTGTTCCCTGGCAAAACTCCTGCATTCCCCTGAGAAACTTTGTGTTTGCTTGAAAGAAAGAAAGAATTATATAAGCAAACATTTTGCAAGAAAGCGCAAAGTTTCTCAGGGGAACACAAACATTTTGCGAGCGAATGCAAAGTTTCTTGGGGGAACGCAAAACATTTGCGAGAAAATAAAAAGAGCATTGAAATATAAATTTTCTTCCTGTCTCATATTTTTCCATCACCGTGTCCCTTTAGTTGCTCAGTAAAAATTGATCCAAAGTGACAGTAAAAACTTTTATAATGTTACAAAACATTTCTACTTCAAATAAATGCTGTTTTTTTTTTACTTTATATTCATCAAAAGATATCATGTTTTCCACAAAAATATTAAGCAGCACAATTGTTTTCAACATTGATAATAATCAGAAATAATTCTCGAGTGGCAAATCATCATATTAGAATGATTTCTGAAGGATCACGTGACACTGAAGACTGGTGTTAATAACATTTTTTTTTTTTTTTCTTAAATAATAATAAATGCAGCCTTTGTGAACATGCTGTAAGATTTTTTTTTTCCCAAAAAATATTAAAAAAATCTTACCAACCCCAAACTTAGTAGTGTGTATATAAAATATTAAAATGAATATTAACTAATACTTAAATTAATTAGGGCAATCATTTTACATTTTAAAGCCTCATAAAGTGCAACTAATTATAAAAAGTAACATATTACTTTTACAATTAGTCACACAGCTTGACCCATATGTAAATTCCATAATAAGGTTTTTTTCTTTCATTTGGGGCCTTTAGGGCAAGTATGGACATGTGATTAATTGTGATCAATTTGATTAACATTTTTTGCTTGGAATGAAATATTTTTAGAAACAAAATGTGTTTGTGTATATATATATATATATATATATATATATATGCATACAGTTATATACAGTTTTGTTGCACATATGTTCACACATTTTATACACTTTGGTATCTTTGTGTATCTGAGAGGCGATCGATGTGCTTGTGTGTTTTGATTCCACATGTTCACAGTTTGGCACAAGTGTTTACCTCCTTGCCACCTTAAACACCCACTTGTTCCAACTGAAAAAAACAGGTCATACCATCTTAAGCAAGGATGGATTATGGGACCGAGCCAGTGGGGCCAGTGCCCCGGGATCTCTGACTGTCAGTGGCCTCCAGACTCCTGGAAACAAGCCACTACAGATGTAATATTGATATAGATAGATGAAGAGCACTTGAATGTGTGCCAGTAAGTATCGCCACAGTGTGAAATAACCAAAGAAATGAGAAATGTTATCTATTCCTGGGCCCTTCTCAGAAGTATTGCAGCTTTGATGTTGTCTCACGGTGCATTAATGTCGCTTGTGCAATGTTTTAACAGTTTGTACGTGCAATGGTACAATAACTCTGACTTTATTTTGCACATTTGTGACCCTGGAGCACAAAACATAAGTTGCACGGGTATATTTGTAGCAATAGCCAACAATACATTGTATGGGTCAAAATTATTGATTTTTGTTTTAGGCCAAAAATCATTATGATATTAAGTAAAGATCATGTTCAATGAAGATATTTTGTAAATTTCCTACCGTAAATATATCAAAAATGTATTTTTGTGGGTGGATATGCATTGCTGAGGACTTCATTTGAACAACTTTAAAGGTGATTTTCTCAATATTTTGATTTTTTGCACCCTCAGATACCAGATTTTCAAATAGTTATCTCGAACAAATATTGTCCTATCCTAACAAACCATACATCAATAGAAAGCTTATTTATACAGGTATCTCAATTTCAAAAAACATATGACTGGTTATGTGTTCCAAGGTCACATTTGTGTTGCAATTTTGATATTGTTACACGATTGTGAATATTATATCTCAGGGACCATAATTCATCATTGAGCTCAAGGCGTTTTTCAGAGGGTAAATCAGCTCAACCAGCTTAGACAAGGTGGTCTCCTCTAGAATAGTGTACTGGGTTGACCGGCTCCTGCTTTGATTGGCCAATGACTAGCTTCAGCCAACTTCAATCATTCGAACCAGAGTGCAGGAAATGATCCAAACCGGACTTGATGAATCCACTGAATTTTAGAATTCTTTAATGGAATCTGAATTAGAGATCATCTTCTGTTGATTTCAGTATGAATTCAAATTCAGCTGATTCAATTAAATAATCTTCAGTTGAAATGAAGAATTCTTTTGCACATAAATTAAAGAACATAACACCATAGTGCAATTTCGAGAAATGAGAGAAAGATTCAATTGAATTTGGAAGGTCTTGAATTAGCTAAATCACGCCTCCTTCATTGCTATACACAGCAGATGGCACATCTGCTAACAGACACCAGATAATAATACAATTTACTGCTGAAATTCGGACTGCGTTAAACCGTGTTGACTGTAAGCATGTTAGACAAGAATGCTCTTCGGCGGTCTCAACGGGGACAGGGGTGCTAATTAGTTAAGAGGATAAATAACCCCACACATACTGTACATGCTGAGTTTCTCTTTCTTTCTCTCTCTCTTTCTGTCTTTCTGTACAGTTCCTTAGATGGAACTCTCTGCTCTCCTTCAGGTCCTGTGTATAAAGTAATCAAGGTTCATTATGCCAGAATCAATGCTCAATGTAATTAAAGTCCTTCATACTGTAAAGCTTGGCTGCTTTAGCCTCTTCTCTCTGGGTCTCAGGTTCATCTGCAATGTGTTCCCTTTCGAGGGAACTCGCGCTGCGTCCGATAGGAACGCTTTGGGAACGCCTCCAGCGTGATAGCGTCTGATGCACGACTGTCAACTAGTCCAATGGCGAGAGTGAACGTCACGGGCGGGTGACGTCACGACCAGGAAAGGATAAATACACATCCGGTGCAACCGGCTTCAGCTTTTTCTGCCTCAGCAAAAGCGCTCTTTGTGAAACTGTCTTTGTCTATTTATTGTTGTCTGTCTCTTTATCATACAGCACAATATATATCAGTAACATGGCGAACACACAAGCATTTAGACCGTGTGCTCCTCCCTGCCCTCGTTTTCTCTCGGGTGGGGATACACACGATTTGTGCGTTATGTGTTTGGGAGCGGAGCATGCTCTTTCAGCCTTCGAGGGGGCTGAATGCGAGCATTGTGAAAAACTTCCCCTGAGAACGCTCCGCTCCCGCCTCGCACTTTTCGAGGAAAGTGCGCAGGCAAGCGTTCCTCACGGCTCTGGACCCGCTGCTGCCGAGGCAGCGCGGAGAAAGATGTCGTGGGGCTCGCAGATGGATCTGTCAGTGGGGTTTGAGACGAGCACGAGTGCTTTTTCTCAGCCTTCACCTGGCAGATCCCGCGCCCCCTCTCTGGTGTCGGAAGCCCGCCCTGCGGCTTCTTCCGCCCAGGGAGAGGGCTCGTCGCATCAGCACTCTAGTTCTGAGGAATTAGACGTGCTGAGCGTCGATATGGGGGAAGATGACTCGCCATCACTTTCCCCTGAGTACGAGGAGCTGGTGGATGTGCTTTCTCGTGCTGTGTCAAAATTAAACATCGAGTGGCCAGCCGAGAATCTTGGCGCTCGTCCAAAAAGCAAACTGGACGAGCGGTTTCTGTCATCAAACAAAGCACTTCCACCACGGGGCCTTCCCTTTTTCCCTGATTTGCATGATGAGATATCTAAAACTTGGAAAAAGCCATACTCATCACGTCTTTTCAGCCCTCATGTGAAACACTACTCTAATATAAGAGGGCTGAAAGAGCATGGTTATGGGGCGATGCCCCGGGTTGAACAGACGCTTGCGAGTTATCTGTCCCCGGGTTCAGCATCGTCCCTGAAGGCCCCCACGCTTCCCACTAAACCACTAAAAGCTACATCAGGGTTAGTGGGGAAAGCGTATACGGCAGCAGGTCAGGCTGGTGCGTGCTTGCATACTATGGCTGTGTTGCAAGCGTACCAAGCAGACCTGTTGAAGGATTTGGATGGTGGGGAGGGGATTGGCTCGGACGCTGTTCGAGAACTTCGTCGAGCCACAGATCTGTCTCTAAGAGCCACAAAGGAGACCGCCAGAGCTGTTGGGCGGTCTATGGCAGCCTTGGTGGCGACAGAGAGGCACCTGTGGCTTAATCTGTCTGAATTGAAGGATAAAGACAGGGCCTTTCTCCTCGACGCTCCGCTTGCACCATCTGGCCTGTTCGGCGACGCAGTCACATCTGTTGTCGACAGGTTCCAGGAAGCTAAGAAGCAGGCGGAGGCGTTTAAAAAGTATCTTCCACGCCGCCATCCACCTTCTGGGGCTGCTGGGCGTGAGCAGTCCCAGCCGTACAGCTCCTCGTACCGAGCGCAGCAGAAAGAGAGTGTCGCCTCTCGAGCTCCACCCCAAAGACACGGTGGGCCGGGACGGCACTCTCAGCCCAAGCCTTCCAAGCCGAAGACAGACCTGAGGGTTTTGCTTCAGGCGAAGAAGGCTGGGCAGAAGAAGTCCTGACGCCAGTGGCGTCAGATTTCTGAGGGCAGCCCCACACGTGGTGGTGCGGTACACACCTCAGTATACGGTGCCCGTTCCACCTCGTGGCCCTCAGGGGGCCGTTCTGCCAACCCCGCCACCCTTGGTGCTTCGGGGCGCAGCGGTTCCCACCGAATTAGTGACGCAGTGTTCAGAACATCAACACGACACCGCGTCACATCCTCTGAGGAGGATAAATTTACATCAAAAATGTGCTGTGAACAAAACACCAGAGGCCAGCCTCGAGAGGCTGGTTCCCTTAGTAGATTTTCTGGTAGAGTGGGAATCTCTTCAAAATATCTCACGTTGGGTCCTGCAAATTATAGAGAAAGGTTACAAAATCCAGTTTTGGTGCCGTCCACCTCTATTCAAAGGAGTGCTGCATACGTCAGTGCTTCCTCAGCAGGCTTTGGTGTTGGAGCAAGAAATAAAAACCTTATTAGCAAAGGAGGCTATAGAGAGGGTTCCGGTTACCGACAGGGAGTCGGGGTTTTACAGCCGGTATTTCTTGGTTCCAAAAAAGGATGGGGGATTGCGCCCTATTTTAGATCTACGTCATCTGAATCGAGCAGTTCAAAAGCTAAAATTCAAGATGCTGACGTTAAGTCAAATCGTGACTCAAATCAAATCCGAGGATTGGTTTGTCACAATAGATCTCAAGGACGCATACTTCCATATCTCCATCCTTCCACAGCACAGGAAGTTCCTGAGGTTCGCTTTCGGGGGCGAAGCGTACCAATTTCGGGTTCTTCCGTTCGGCCTAGCTCTCTCACCCCGCACATTCACAAAATGTGTAGATGCAGCGCTGGCCCCGCTCAGGCTGCAGGGCATACGCATCCTGAATTATATCGACGACTGGTTGATTTTGGCACAGTCAGAGGAGATGGCGGTTCGGCATCGAGATGTCGTTCTCGCACACATTCGGAAATTGGGGTTGAGACTGAATGCCAAGAAAAGCGTACTTACTCCACAACAGAGGACCACTTTTCTTGGTGTGGTTTGGGATTCGGCGACAATGCGAGCATGTCTCTCTCCAGCTCGCATCACTGCTATTCTATCAGCCGTAAAAGAATTGAAGCTAGGCCAGTCACGCACTGTAAGGCAGTTTCAGAGACTGTTGGGTCTGATGGCAGCAGCGTCCAACGTGATACCTTTTGGCCTGCTGTACATGAGGCCCTTACAGTGGTGGCTCAGGACCAAAGGGTTTTCCCCGAGGGGCAACCCACTTCGCATGATCAAGATCACGCGGCGCTGTCTCCACGCCTTGATCATATGGAAGAAGAATTGGTTCCTGTCCCAGGGCCCTGTGTTAGGAGCTCGATGTCGTCGTGTCACTTTGACAACGGACGCTTCTCTCACAGGCTGGGGAGCGGTAATGGAAGGCCGCTCAGCTCAGGGTCTGTGGAAGAGTCATCAGCTCTCGTGGCACATAAATTGCCTGGAGATGATGGCAGTTTTCAATGCATTGAAGTTCTTCCTTCCAGACCTGAGGGGCCATCATGTGCTAGTCAGAACAGACAACACATCGGTGGTCTCCTATATAAATCGGCAGGGGGGTCTGCGGTCGCGCCCATTATACAAACTGGCGCAACAGATCCTCCTGTGGTCTCTGGGGAAGATGCTCTCCTTGAGAGCTATCTATATTCCAGGGATTCAGAATATTGGAGCAGACACTCTGTCGAGGCAGGGGCTGAGGCCAGGGGAATGGAGACTTCACCCGGAGGTGGTGAAGCTCATATGGGAGATTTATGGCCAAGCGGAAGTGGATCTGTTCGCGTCTCAGGATACGACGCACTGTCCACTTTGGTTCTCCCTCACACTTCCAGCTCCTCTGGGGCTGGACGCCATGGTACAGACGTGGCCGAGGCTGCGTCTGTATGCTTTTCCCCCAGTTGTTTTGCTCCCGGGAGTTCTGGAGAAAGTTCGCCAGGAAGGGATAACTCTATTGCTAGTAGCACCTCACTGGCCGAGCCGAATATGGTTCTCGGACCTGATAGCTCTTCTCGATGGCTCACCTTGGAAGATTCCGATCAGGAGGGACCTCCTGTCTCAGGCGGGGGGCACGATTCTGCATCCCCGTCCAGAAATGTGGAATCTGTGGGTTTGGCCTCTGAGGGGGCCAAGCTCATAGAAGCTGGTCTCTCAACTGAGGTTGTAGAGACCATTCTTCAGTCCAGAGCTCCTTCCACGAGGAAACTATATGCCCTGAAGTGGAAACTGTTCACTTCCTGGTGTCAAGAACGACAGTTGGATCCAGTCTACTGCCAGATTGGTTCAGTACTTGAGTTCCTGCAGTGCCGTTTCTCATCTGGGTTAACCCCATCTACACTTAAAGTTTATGTGTCGACTATATCTGCTTACCATGCCCATGTGGATGGTACTACTGTTGGGAAGAACCCATTAGTCATTCGTTTCCTCCGTGGCACCCAGAGGCTGAGGCCTGCGATGCGCACGAGGGTCCCTGCTTGGGATTTGGCTATTGTGTTAGAAGGCCTATCTACAGCTCCATTTGAGCCTATTGAGTCAGTCTCAGATAAGTTCCTGACACTTAAGACTGTCTTCCTTCTCGCCGTATCATCCCTTAAAAGAGTAGGAGACCTTCAGGCCCTTTCAGTGTCCCCGACCTGTCTTGAGTTTGCTCCGGGGATGGTCAAAGCCTTCCTTTACCCCAAACCTGGATATATTCCGAAGGTTTTGACTAATGTTCCAAGGCCTATTGTGCTGCAAGCCTTTTATCCTCCTCCATTCATTACACCAGACCAGGAGAAGTCGAATCTACTGTGTCCAGTGCGAGCATTGGACACATATGTCCACAGAACTGCCCTGTGGAGGAAAGCAGATCAGTTATTTGTGTGCTTTGGACCACATAACAGAGGTCGTCCAGCATCTAAACACACGGTAAGCAAGTGGATAGTCGAGGCTATTTCACTTGCTTACGAGGTCTCTGGCCAGCAGTGTCCATTAGCTGTCAGAGCACATTCGACTAGGAGTATGGCGGCCTCCAAGGCCTTAATCTCGGGGGTTTCCCTCAAAGAGATCTGCGATGCGGCCGGTTGGTCCTCGCCACTCACCTTTGTAAGGTGTTATGACCTTGACCTGGACGCAGCTCCAGGATCATCGGTTTTGCTGTCTTAAGTGTGCCAGAGTTTCACACAGACAGGTGTTTGTGATTATGGCGTTTTGGTATATCGTTCCCAAAGCGTTCCTATCGGACGCAGCGCGAGTTCCCTCGAAAGGGAACGTCTCAGGTTACGTATGTAACCATAGTTCCCTGAGATAGGGAACGAGACGCTGCGTCGCGTTGCCATACTCCCTGCATCCCTGTGATCGTTTTGCCTCGGCAGTATTTAGCTGAAGCCGGTTGCACCGGATGTGTATTTATCCTTTCCTGGTCGTGACGTCACCCGCCCGTGACGTTCACTCTCGCCATTGGACTAGTTGACAGTCGTGCATCAGACGCTATCACGCTGGAGGCGTTCCCAAAGCGTTCCTATCGGACGCAGCGTCTCGTTCCCTATCTCAGGGAACTATGGTTACATACGTAACCTGAGACGTTTCACTGCTACCTGTCTTATATCCGCCTCACTGCAACCGTTCAATGACAGCTGATCTTCATCAGCCTCAAAAAGCCATTTCTCTAAGTCATAGATGTAGAAAAACTAGATTATTGCTGCATCTGAGGTGGTTCTCTTGTTTTGCTCAGGTTTCGTCACTCCAAGCCACTCTAGAGTACTGGAGACCTCAAGATGAATTCATCCTTTTGAGAATGGATGTGCTGGAGCGTGCATACTGGCTAAATGTCTGTCTGAGACACCACACACACACAGACAGCACAAATTGTAGCATATTGTTTCTGATTTTATTTGATATTTGGCATGTCTTTGCTTTCGGCTCTGTCTTTCTCTTTTTTTCTCTCTCGCAGATACAAAAATATTCACATTCACTTCACATGGAGCACTTGGCAATGGATCATCTCAAAATCTCCCATAGTGCCATGCAGGCTCAGTTCCCTTAAAACCTTTAGCCTATCAGAGAGGAGCATGAAATGCAATCTTTGGCCCTCACCACCTATCAGAGTTAAACATGAAAAAATCCCTCCCGTTGCAGGCTGAAAGTGTAGAGCTCGGGATAAACTATTCTTCTGCAGCCTTTAGATAATGCAGCTGGCCTGAAGCTGGGAGATGCGAAAGAGAGGTAGAAAGATAAAGAAAAAGAGAACAGCATTGAGAACAAGAGATTGAATTGAATCTGAGAATTCTTTAATTGAATAAGTTCTACAAATTTCCATAATCCATAATTCATTTGAATCAAAGTAATTTGAAAATTCTTAAACTGATTTTGAGAGTTTTTTGTTTGAATCCATTGTTTAACTGAACCAACTGAATTTCAGAATTTGATTTTAGAGTTAAATAGAAGAAAGAAAGATTAAAGGTGCAGTGTGTAAATTTTAGTGGCATCTAGTGGTGAGGTTGCAAACTGCAATATAGAGAGGTTACGGTGGCCAAAACAGGACAAAGATGACGTTGTCTGAGACAGAAGAGAGTATCCAGTCAAGCAAATGCGCTCTATAGAGCAGTTTGTCCGTTTAGGGCTACTGTAGAAACATGCCGGCGTGAAATGGTGACTTTGATATAAGGGGACCTGTGGTGTATGTAGATAGAAATGGCTCATTTTAAGGTAATAAAAACATAACGGCTCATTATGTCAGGTCTTTATACACCACTGAAAACATAGTTATGTATATTATATTGCTTTTCTGTCAATAGATCCTCCTAAAATGTGCACATTGCACCTTTAAAGGGATAGTTCACCCAAAAAAATAAAAATTTGACTTTCTTTCTTTAGCCGAAGAAAAATTAAGGGTTTTGAGGAAAACACTCCAGGATTTTTTCCTTCTAATGCAAGTGAACTGGCCTAACCTAGTCCATTTTTGGTGGTCCAAAATCAATATTGAGGGTACGTTTTCACGACAATTTTTTATTTTGTTGTTGCATTTATTGTGTACAGATGACACCATTGTCAAAACGATCCCTGTTCAAACGGATCCGCTAAAACAACTAAAAACGCTGTATAACGCTGGCAGGCCAGTAGTTGGCGATGTTGCTTTGTAAAGAAACACTATGTAATACGCATGCGCATGACGAATGTGTTTTTGTAGTTTACACTGAGACAATAACGGTATTTTCAAAAACTTGCGCTTTGAAACCTGTTTTCAAAAATTTGCCTTTTAAGGCCCTCAAAACGCTGTTGTTGTGTAAATGAACGGTCAAAATGCATAAAAAGTTTTCCGATTTTAGTTGAAGACTGTTGTGTAAATGCCCTTTTAGGCATCTTAAAATAATGATGGGAGAAACAAAGCTTTTCAAAGCTTCGAATCAATTGTACCAATTGCTTCGCAAAACTGATTCACTGTTTCGAAGCGTTCAAAACACCACACGCTGGTGACGCCTGCTGGTCAAAACAGTGTAAATGCAACAAAAACAACAACAACAAAAAAAAAACAAATAAATTAAAAATTTAAAAAAACCTTTGCAAAACTATTGCAAATGTTTTATTGAAAGTATAATCTATCAGATGCAATTAACTATCCATCTAATACCATTAAACATCAAGTGTCCGTATAATATGTATTCTTTTATTACGGAGCCCCGCACATGACATGCAAGAAAAAAAATTAAATCGTGCACACAATTTAAGATTTTGTTCCCTCGATTTACTTATTCGTGCGCACGATTTAATATTTTGTTCCCTCGATTTACTAAATTGTGCGCATGATTTACTAAAACGTGCATGATTTATAAATCGAAGGAATGAAATAGTAAATCGTGCGCACGATTTAGCCTACTATTTTTTTCCTGCATGTCATGTCCGGGGCTCCGTATTTTATACATTTTCAGGGCTTGTTTTGTTTGTTCTATGGATGGGTCAGCTAAACCATTAACTACTATTATTCCTTTTAATTATACAAATACCTCATTAAAACATCTACAAATGTATAAAACTCATCAGAGATCAGGTAATAGACACTCAAAACACTTAATACTCATAGTAATAGACATAGACGTCTTGTTCAATGATTCGCCACAGGGGAGTGATCTCAGTGAATCCACATGATTCATGGGTTCACAGGGATCACACCCAGCGGTGAACCACTGAAACATTTTAAAAACACTTTTGATATAACGAAGCTTTGTTTACTGAAATCACATGACTTTGGAAGTTTGAAACACGCTCCGAACCACTGATTCGAAACAAAAGATTCGCAAACGTTTCGAAGCAGTGTTTCAAAAGCCCCATTACTAGCTTAAAAGGGCTCCATACGACACCTGTCGACGAATAAGGGTTTTCTCTAGCGAAGCGATTTTTCTGAAAAATATAAAAATGGATATACTATTTAACTACAAATGTTTGCCTTGGTCCAGCTCTGCGATGCGCGTCCACAAGACAGTTTAGTTTAGAATGTCACACTTGACGTAGGCATTACAACTCGCCCCTAATCAAACACTTTTGATGATAATTCTGTTGAATTAATTGAGAATTATCAATCTGATGGTGAAAAGGAGAAAGAGATTGAATAGAATTTGAGAACTGAATCTGCAAATTGTCTGAAAGAGAAAGAATCGGTCATTCAGTCGTCTTTGTTGAATGACACACTTTCTGAGAAAAGGGCAGCTTGAGCTTGTGCTCACCGCATTGACCGTGTGTGTGTGTGTATGGTATCAGGTTGTGTCCTTTTCTTCTCCTGCCAAAAGCTGCTGACAGGTGAAAAGCCCTCAGTGCCACTCTCCTGGTGTCATATTGTGATGGGCACTTTGACAGTCAGTTCGCTCAGCTCAGCCAAAGCTTGTTTTCAGATATAGGTACTAGAATTGTCTCACCTACTTGCCATTCAACCAAGTTTACACCAGAATTTCCCCAAAGTAGTTTGATATTTTATGTATTTTTACAGTTTGGCCAAAGAGAGAGAAAACACTCTTCTCAAAAAAGCCACACTGCAAATGTAACAACATTTAATGAATGAATGAATGAATGAATGAGGCATTTATATAGCGCTGTACTACTGTACACCCAAAGTGCTTTGCAATCATATCAGGGGTCTCTCCTCATCCACCACCAGTGTGCAGCATCCACTTGGATGCCTCGTTAAATATTCATGCACTTTATCGCAAGTCTCAGGAACTGTCACACACTGTTCAGTTTCAGCGTCTGAGGGGAAGACGTTAAAAATGTCAAAAACAGTGACGGCAAACGCATTAACTTAAATGATAAGGGACAGTTTCATTTTTGTGCTATATTTCAGAAGACATAAGACAATGTTTCTGCATATGCACAGGCAGGTATTCGAACAGGTTGCATCCTGTTCTTGTTCAATCAATGTTATTAACCTCATGAATATGCAAGTAAGAACGTTAACTAAATTTTAAACCATGAGCATTTTTAGCAGCAGTGTCAGAAATAATTCTCCTCCACTGGAATTGATTTTCAGCTGCATTTTTTACCTTAAGGCAAGTTTTTGGAGCCACAAGACACAGCATGTTGTCCAATCAGTCAAATACTTCATTTGAATTAATTAATTGGAATTCTAAATCTGAAAAATAAGTGCTCTGCTAGAATGGACTTTCAAATCAGTCCAACATTATGCTATATTACACAGCTGAATAATATAACAAACTGACAGCAAGGAAAAACAGTGCTGAATTAAAAAAAAAAAAAAAAAAAAAAGGCTGAGCATCCAATCAAACTCTATGGTAAATGTATCTGTCACTTGGTAATGTGGCTAACACAAACACAATATTTGGCCCAGTGTTTGTTCCATGTGTTTGGCTGGTAAATCAAACTTCTGCTGTTGTTTATGCATTTTCAAAATTGTTAATTTGTCATATGCATATTGCTGGGCTTATGCAGTTCTTGGTAATATTAATAAATTTCTTTTAAAGGATTAGTTCACTTCAAAATAAAAATTTCCTGATAATTTACTCACCTCCATGTCATCCAAGATGTTCATGTCTTTCTTTCTTCAGTCAGAAAGAAATGAAGGTTTTTGATTAAATCATTCCAGGATTTTTCTCCATATAGTGGACTTCACTGGGGTTCAACAGGTTGAAGGTCCAAATGTCAGTTTCAGTGCAGCTTCAAAGAGCTCTACATGATCCCAGACGAGGAATAAGAGTCTGATCTAGAGAAACCATCAGACATTTTCGGGAAAAAAAAAAAAAAAAAAAAAAAAATATATATATATATATATATATATATATACTTTTTAACCACAAATGCTCGTCTTGCACTGCTCTGAGATGCTCCACACATTACGTAATCCTGCTGCAAAGGTCACATGTGACATAGGCAAAAATCATCTAATTTTCTCCTCCAACTTCAAAATTGTCTGAAATTGATGTTTTACCTTTTTTCTTTTTTTTTTTTGTAAAGGCCGTTTGACTTAATCTTTGCACGTTAGCTTTGTAGACACTGGATCGGTACTTCCGCCTACGTCACTCGTGACCTTTCCAACATGATTACGTCACGCGTGGAGCATCACAGAACAGTGCAAGACGAGCATTTGTGGTTAAAAAGTATATAATTTTAATTTTTTTTAGAAAATGTTCGATGGTTTCTCTAGATAAGACTCTTATTCCTCGTCTGGGATCATGTAGAGCTCTTTGAAGCTGCACTGAAACTGACATTTGGACCTTCAACCTGTTGAACCCCAGTGAAGTCCACTATATGGAGAAAAATCCTGGAATGTTCTCATCAAAAACCTTCATTTCTTTCCGACTGAAGAAAGAGAGACATGAACATCTTGACTGACATGGAGGTGAGGAAATTTAATTTTTGTTTGTACAGTAAACAATCTTGGTGCATTGGTGGGACCCACCACAACAGAAGCAAAACATTGAACTAAATGCTTCACTAAATAGACCTAGAACTGAATATTTTAATAATAATTGAATAATTGGCATTTTGAAACCCTGGTAAATTTCTGAGCCCTTTCATGCAGTAGTCCAACAGTTAATGTATATTTACAATCATTTTTAAGGGTGGCTATAAAGAGCAAGATCACATAATTTGACCTTTAATTACTGAACCTAAATAACCACTTGACATTTCCCCTCTGTGTGTTTCCAGGTACGTCCACACCTTGTACCTGGGAGTGCAAAGCCGTTGGCATGGCGACCCGGGTCAGCGTCATTTCTACTGGCGTCTGATGTTCGAGAGCGCTGACATCAACATGCTGCGGCTGCTGGAGGCTTTCCTGAAGAGCGCACCTCAGCTCGTGCTACAGCTCAGCATCATGATCCACAGCAACCACATACTGCCCCTACAGGGTGAGAGAACACACACACACACACACACACACACGGTTTCCCAGGTGGGTACATGAGATGCTTTTAGTTGGGCGTGCTTAAAGGGAAGTGTTGAGAAAGAGAGAGAGGACAGAACACTTGTGTGATTGTGCCGTGGTTGTCATGACTTATTCATATGGCCACTCCTGAGAAGAGGTTTGCTTGTGATGAATTAAACAAAACGTTTAACACGCTCCACTCTGTGCGATGGCATATGAACTGACTCTGGCACCTCAGATACAAGCATGGGGGAAAAAAGACAGCAATAGGTATGATATGAAAATAATTTAATAATAAAAATGATACATAATAATGATACATAATAATAAAAGTACACTGCCATTCAAAAGCAAGGATGCATGAAATCGATCAAAAGTGATAGTTTTTAATGTAATGTAATGTAACGCAATGACAGAATTTATAATGTAATTTAAAAAAAAATCTATTTCAAATAAATCAAAGAATCCTGAAAAATTTTATAATAATCAGAAATGTTTCTTGAGCATCAAATAAACATATTATTGATTTCTGAAGGATCATGTGACACTGAAGACTGGAGTAATGATGCTGAAAATTCAGCTGTTTTAAAATGCAATAATATTTCACAATATTACTGTGTTTATTGTGTTTTGATGAATGTCTTGGTGAGCATAAGAGACTTAAAAAAAAAAACATCTATCATCAAACATTTGAACGGTAATGTAGTGCCATTTACAGAATGTCTATTTACACTAAGTGCCCTTATTGGCAAACGCTATTTACACTAGCTCCGCCCGCCAATGACTGGTTGGGCCACTCAAGTTTTAAAAAGTTGCATGGAATTTAATGCCTTCAGTGGTGCAGCAGTAGTGAGTAAAGCTTGCAAACCTGGCTTTTAACATGATCAATGCAGGGTTCGAATCTTTTGCCAAGCCCGTGTTTATTTTCAATAAAAAATGAAAATAATGTTCTAAAAGTGGAAATAAACTGTGAACGAGTGTTTAATAATATTAAAAGTATTGGGTAGGGTTAGATGACGGTATAGGGAGGGTTTTTATTCTCCCAATAAGGCAGCATCCATTTAATAATTTTAATAAATATAATCATTTACACTCTATGATATTATTGCATCCTGTTAATGTACAAAAAACTGAGGTGCAAATAGTATCTGCCAATATATAAGTATAGATAGCATCTAATTACTATTTACTCGTACTGCAAAGAACTGACACTTGTACATGGTGTAAATAAAATCTATTGCTATTTTCATCTAGTGTAAATAGCCATATCACCAAGAGAATGCTGCTACTGTCACTTAGTGCAAATAGCCGCTACCAAATATTTATATTATATTTTATATTCTTATTATACATTGAGAAATATGAGATTAAATGAATCATTAAAGTAAAGAAAAAAATGTACAAATTTTAAAAGTTTTAAAAGCATAGAGATGACTTCTTTGCTTCCTCAGAAGGCCACCACATGTCCCTGGGAGAGAGAACACTTCTCAGGAGACAAAAAGATGAGAGGAAAAGGATAGTCAGCAGAAAAAGACGAGAGGATAGAATGAACGAGAGAGAGACGGGATGAGGTGTATAGCAGCCGGATGGAGAGCTCATAGGGACATGCTGTAGGACTGCACAGACTCAGAGATGTTCTGATTAATTCTGGGTCATGGGTTTAGTTACCAACCACCACACAGAAGGCTTTTTCGTGTTCTTCTTATCTTCTTTCGCTGTCTTTTACTTTGTTTCTTTTTCTGATCTCATGGCCCTGCCTGTCAGTCTGTCTCAGACTTTTGACCTTTACATTGTGTCTGCGAATTCCATTTGAAAGTGAGCATCTGTATTCCACACTCACTGTGGAGAGCAGAGAAACTTGAAGTGAGCGCTCTGAAGTGTGCAGTCTCCTATACAATGGCAATGCTGTTTTTTTATGATTCTGATTGGATGATATTCGTGTTGCATGCTGATCAGTGTGTTTTTATGACTGCACTGCAATAAAGTACAGTAGCATCTAGTTTGTTGAACACATTACTGTTTCACTTCAGTATGTCCTTTTAAACAACTAAGCTTCAAATTAATGGACCTACAAAGAGATGTCTAGTAGGAATATTAACAATATATTTGGACTTTTAAAATGCTTTTTATTTATATATTTTATATACAAGTTTCCTAAAGAGCATGCTTATAAGACTAGTTTCACATTCCCTACTTGTCTCATGATTTGCAAGATGTTTTATTAAAGGTGCAGTAGTTGATCTGGGCAATGCTGATTATTAATTAAAATCCCACCCTCCCTGAAAATTGCCATCCAAAACCACGCCTCCTCCGAAACACATAAACGTGCACACACACACACACACACACACACACACACACACACAAACAGCTGCTCTCTGCAAAGAGTCATACGAGAAGGCATTAAACTCCCTTATATCTCAAAGTACATAACATTGCAATAATAATGAATGAAAGCAACTTGACTGCTGCAGATTCATTTCAGATTCATTAAACCCATAATTACGAGTCTGACTGAACGGCTCCGGTCAGAACGTAACGGGTTGCCATCTCTTAATTATATCAGTTGGCATGAATGCAGCATAAGCTTGTTGTTTTAATTCGAACTGTAAAACGTGGCTGCTGTTCGTTAGCTGCGCTCTGTGACTGACGTCTGTCTGTATAAACTCTGTCATAACATGAAACGTGCCGATGACGTATGATGATGTCCGCGTGAACAGGGTGCGCGAGGGTATGTGCGCGAGGTAGGACTAGGGCTGTCAATCGTGATTAATCGCGATTAATCGCATACAAAATAAAAGTCTGAGTTTGCACAATTTATGTGGGTGTACTGTGTGTAATTATTATGTATATATAACACACACACAAATTAATGTATATATTTGAGAGAAATATGTTATTTATGTGCAAAACATTTTTATTTATATATAATATAAATTATATAAAAATATAAATAAATACATATACTTGTAAATATTTCTCAAATATATACATGGATGTGTTTGTATTTATATATACATAATAATTACACACAGTACACTCACATATATTATGCAAACTCAGACTTTTATTTTGTATGCGATTAATCGCGATTAATCGTTTGACAGCCCTAGGTAGGACATTGTATTATTTCATTCGAACCAAATAGAATAATTGGATGAACATTTTATGATCCTACTATATACGCATACAACCAAACCCAAAATTATTCAGATGTTTTTGATATTTTTGGTATATTTTTACTAGTGGGTGCAGGACACTATAGTTCATTTATGCAAAATAAAGTAAACTGTGACATATTATACCCAAAGACTCTTCATACAGTGCACTACCAGTACAACTGATAAAAATTTGGAACCAACAATTATTCAGACACTTTGACCTGACCATGTTTTGCTTAAGTGTTTTCTGACATAATTAAAATTAATTGTTTCTGACCACAACAACAACAATTTATTTCAGTCCTTGCAGTCAATTTTTCATAAGAAATACAAATATACATAATAAATGAAAAAGGTGTAGGCTGAAGCCACTGCTTATTATGCCTACACTTTATACATATATATCAAATGAACATCACTTTTTTCCCTTTGACTTGATTACTACAAGATAACACAAGACATTTTCCAAAAATATACATAGATGATTTCAAAAATACACATAAATTATATAATTATTTATCACCTTGTTTTTAAACATTTTCTTGAATTTACAAAGTGTCGTAGACAATTTTAATTCCTTGTCACAATTATGCCATAAGTTTACCCCTTTGACAGATACACTTCTATTTTTTAGATTAGTTCTTAGACACAGTTTAACTCTGAGATCTTGTCATATTTTATTACCCTTTTTTTAAAAAAACTGTCATGAATAAATTGTATTAATGAATGAAATGTTCAAGTCATGTCTGAATAAATTTTGGTTTGACTGTATACTGTATCATCCAGCTCTGTTACAAAAAAGCAAAAGAGAACAAAACTTGTTTTATTTATTTATTTCCCAGCTAAAAATACTGTAATAATGTGACTAAGTCACTCAAGTATATGGTTGACAGCCCGAGCAGCCACAGGTAATCATGAACACTCTTCTCTCTCATACAAACCCACACACGCCAAAATGTGTTTCTCTAATGCTTAAAATAAAATATTTCTTGTTCAACGCATTACTTTCAACACAAGATGCTTTTAAACTAGTAATGGCGGCTTGGGCTGTTTTTAAGCAGGATAGGTAATCATTAGCATAAGAAAGTAATTCACAGAAAAGCATTTTAGCAAATTCCCCACTGTGCGTTTCAAGGTCTTAGAGGTCTCGGAGAGAGTCTTTGTTCTGTGAGGACTTGACTATAACTGCCATGTAGTCGTTTAATACAATCTAAAGCACAAATGCTGTTATTAAAATGCATTATGCAAACATCTCCTGCACTTTCTTCCACTACATCATCTAGATGGTAAATGCAGGCGAAACTTAAACTTCCCTCTTTCTCTCTCTCAGCACTGGCAGTGCTGGGCTTTAACTTGTCTTATCCCTTTCTCTTTAAACTGCATTCTAATCTGAGGCTGTCTTTGTGGCAGTGGGCTTGCGCTGCGTCTGATGTTTGATTTAATTAAGATTGCCAGCACATTGCTCCATGAGAGCCTCTGAAAAAGAGGCCGGGAGAGAACGCGGAGAGCATGCGGGCAGGCTGGAAGCGGAGCGGGAAAACGCAGACTAATGCTTTCGGATCTCTGCTAATTAAGACCTAACTTAATCTGGATCTGCACCAAATGAGTTGCTCAGAACAAGGGCTGGGAGAGAGAGAGAGAGAGAGAGAGAGAGAGAGGAAATGAAATGCAAAAGAGTAAATGCTCAATAAACAGCAAGGGTCAGGCTTGTGCAAAAAAGAAATCCACAGTGTGATATGGACTACGCGGCCTTGAAGTGGAAGTATTTCTTCAATGATTTATACTAGTGGTCGACATTGCCAATAAATAATTATCGCCATTAGCCAGTAAGTTGTTCTGTTTAGCTGTTAAGTGACTTTTATTTTGATGGTGCTAAGAATGCTAGCACCTGAGCCATCTTCTGTACTGTCTTAGTTTAATAGCTCTGTTTTAATAAATCAGCATTCAGAAATGTGTAACATAGAAAGTAAATTTAAAAAGTATTATATGTAAGTACTATATATATTTCATCATGTCTTCTTCTAATAAAATATATGTGCAAATAAGGACAGCGGTACATCTGATCATGATCGCGATGACAAGACGGATTATTGTGATACACAGAAGACAATGATGTAGACTGAAATTCAAAGAAGAATGGACAAAAAAGTAACTATGCCTTTATTCTTCCTGTTAAACTGATGTGTCATTTTTTCATAGGCTGTAGTGTTCGTAAACATAATGAAAGTATTATTAAATGTTCTTGCTCATTTTTCTTAAAGACCAGTAGCTCTGCAAAGTTATAATTTGTTGATATTTCTAAACGTTTGATTTGTTCCTGATAGTTGTTAGTAGTCTCTAATGATAAGATTGTTTTGAGTTTGTTGTCATATGGTTATATTTTTAAAATACATCAAAGGGCTTTTCACACTTGAAATAGTTAACCCTGGGTCATTGTAAACCCCGGGTAAACGGAATCCTGGGTTGTCTTGCTTCACGTTTTCACACTGCTCATAATTCACCCAGGGTTAACAATTAGTCCTGGGTATTCATAAGCTGACGTTTCACATTGTACATTCCTAAACCCTGGGTTAAAGGCACAATATGTAAGATTTTTGGATTAAAATATCCAAAAAACTCTAGAACACTGTTATATATTTGGTTGACTTGTGTACTTTAATTATCCCAAATATTTCCAAGAATGTTTAAATCCAGAGAAATAAGCAATTTTAACCAGGACACGGACCATGTCTGTGCGTCGCTTATCAATGGCGTCATATTCGCGTTACCCTCGGTTTCCGGTTTTATCTTGTAGAAACCATGGAAACACCAAAGACACTTTAATATATATTAGACAGGTGAGCAACTGTTTGGATTCATCAACAGAACACTAATCATGTTGTATTGCTAAACACAGTAAGTCTTATTGTTTAAATCTCGTTTTCTTGATTTACTGCGAGTACCATGTTTTACCATGCCTAATATTGATCCATATAGTAGAACTATAACAACTTTCAACACACAAATGTATCTAATATGATAAACAGCGTTGCATTACCCCACATACTCATGACCGGAAGAAGCGGAAGCGGTGACTGCGGCATAATAAAAGTCCCGCTGCTCTCGATCCGTGTGTCGTGCTCGTTTCTCATTATCAATCAATCGCTCCAGCGGCCTCCTTTCTGCTCTCACAACACTCGCTCCTGCTCTGCTTCATACTCCAGTAACGTTAATAATCGCATCCATTAACATGATTTCTGCCTGAGTCCTATCCCAATTCTTTTCCACCAGCCGTAGACGTGAAAACAACACCTCCTGTGATTCCGCAAAATCAAGGCGACATCAAGCCTTTGTTTTGAATAACCGACCTCTAGCGTAGTAGTAAATTTACATAGTGTGCCTTTAACATTTTACATATTTGTGGTGCAACATGTTCTCCAACCAATACTCCCATATAGGCTGTTTGTCACTTCCCTGAAATACGACCCATAGGAGCGTTTGCTAAAGTTGCGCCCCTATTGATAACAGGACACTTTCATTTTAATGCATTGTTCCCTTTTATCTTTGTCAGGTTTTGGGTTTCACGTAGCTCAATTGGCAGAGCATTGCAATATATAACAATATGCAATCATGTGATCGTGGGTTTGCATGTGCTCATAAAGTGTATATGCACTATAAATCACTAAGGACAGGTTTAGGGGTGGGGTAGGTGTAGTCTTTAATAAAAAAATGAGTTTTGCTAGATGGAAATAGGACAAATGGTGTAAAACACATTGCATTTAAATGAACACGCATTTTGATTGGTAACGACAGTCATACGTCATTTCATGACGACAGACGTAACACGACACTGTCATTATTTTTACGCCAGCTAGAGGGTGCATGACTTTAAAACATAAATATAAGGTGATTGAAAAACAACCTATAGGGTTGTTTTTTTTTTGGAGGACAGTGTCACTGATTGGATAAACTCAGCACATGACTTGTTTACATAGGCTAGCTAGCTCCAGCATTGCGGATCCTCGTATTGCCAATTGTACTATAGAGTTTATACTGAAAGGACATAAAGGTAAGAATGGAACATTCTCTTCTTCACTCAAATTGTTGCGTTTTCTGTCAACATTTGACATTTTTCCTCTCAAACACTAAATTTACTGTTTATATACAATGTGCAGTGTTTCCTGACTGTCCAAAGCACACAAATATGAGTAACCGATTGGTTGTCTGTTGCTAAGTGTCTAACATGCAATGCGGGGTTAACACAGCAAAAGCAGTGCTAAACCTGCAATAACCCAGGGTTAAGCGCAGTGTGAAAGGGCCAAGAGTTGCCTCCAAATCTGTTGCTTGACAACAGATGTTTCACAAACATTTGTTGTCAGACAAATATTTATTTGTCTGTATAATGAGTGTGTTGCCGGTCTGTGTTTTCATTGGTTGTTGTCTTCTTCTCTTTTTCCCACTCTCTACACTCCCACTTTTCCAGAGCTTTACACGCCCATTTTTTGAGTCTTTTTCAAATCAGAGGTATAAACAAGCAGTGCTAAAACAAGGGGTTTCATGACACTTTAAAGGGATAGTTCACCCAAAAATGAAAATGTGATGTTTATCTGCTTAGCCCCAGGGCATTCAAGATGTAGGTGACTTTGTTTCTTCAGTAGAACACAAATGATGATTTTTAACTCCAACCGTTGCCGTCTGTCAGTCGTATAATGCATGTCAATGGGAACTTCATCTATAAGAGTAAAAAAAACATGCACAGACAAATCCAAATTAAACCCTGCGGCTCGTGACGACACATTGATGTCCTAAGACACGAAACGATTGGTTTGTGGGAGAAACCGAACATTATTTATATCATTTTTTACCTCTAATACACCACTATGCCCAACTGCGTTCAGCACTCGGTTAGTGAGGTCTGATCACGCTCTGACAACGGCAGTGATGTCTCGCACTTATTGACATATACACGCGAGACATCACTTCCGGCATCAGAGCGTTTTTTCAGACTTCACACACCGGATGCTCAAGGCAGTTGGACATAGTGGTGTATTAGAGGTAAAAAAATCTATAAATACTGTTTGGTTTCTCGCACAAACCGATAATTTTGTGTCTTAGACATCAATGTGTCGTCACGAGCCACAGGGTTTAATTTGATTTGTCTGTGCATGATTTTTTACTCTTATAGACGAAGTTCCCATTGATGCTTTATACGACTGACAGACAGCAACGGTTGCAGTTAAAAATCATCATTTGTGTTCTACTGAAGAAACAAAGTCACCTACATCTCGGATACCCTGGGGGTAAGCAGATAAACATCAAATTTTCATTTTTGGGTGAACTAAATGCGGTAAAGATTCAAGTGTAGGTTTCTTTAACGTGTATGTGTGTTCTTGTATACATGGTTTATGAGGACACAAATGTGTATAATGACATGGGTAGTACAACATAAATGGTTTATGAGGACACTTCCTGTGTCCTCGTAAACCAAATGGCTTAAAAAAACTTACTAAACTGTGTTTTTTTTTAATTCAAAAAATGTAGACAGTTTTCTGTGATGGTTAGGTTTCGGGGTAGTGTAGGGGAGAACATATAGAGCTTGTACAGAATAAAAACCATTACACCTATTGAGAGTCCCATAAACCACATATACAAGTATGTGTGTGTAGCTGGACAGGAGAGGAATCAAGCACCAGAACAAAGCCAATCGACCGGGACCCAGCAGATACACAAACATGCAGTGAGCTGTATTTAAGAGCTGATCCCCATGATAACATCAGCTCAATGTAGAAGCCTCCTGAGATTGCTGCACATCTCTCAATCACACACGCTTACACACACCTCCTCTTCAACTTTTCGCTCTACCTTGCGCTTTAGGGTACTTGCAAACACAATATAAAGCACCTGTCTGTCTCCCTGCCACACACTCTCACACTCACTCTCTCTAGAGAGACATCCTCTCAGGCAGTAGGGGAACAAGCCCTGCGATTTGTTGTCTCAGCAGGTGTTGTAGCTTCTATGCAATATTATTTGAAATCTAAAACAAGAGCAACAAACATTACAAAACTTTGAACTGTTTTTTTTTTTTTCCTGTCATCACCCTTGAAAGAACAGCTCTAGCATCTCTGCCAGCTCACGTCAGTTTGTGTTTCATAAGAGCCGCCGTGATGTCTGGAATTAAAATCGCTTTGCTTCTTTGCCTCGTCAGAATATATTCTCTCAAAATGTGTCTGTCATGATTCAAGGTATATATTCACACATTCATATATTATGAGTCCAGAGAGGCTAGAGACATCAATTAGGGCCTGAATTATTCATGTTTTGAAAAAGTTAATTATTCAATCGCATGTTCAATTAGCAATGAATCACATCAGATCTAATTAAATATTGAAGGCAGAAGTCTGAGAATGTGGAAATGTAGTGATTCTTAATGATTTTGATTAGGTTTTATATTTAGCACTTGCTTTTTTCGGGCTATTTAATTGGCCACCGCTATAGAGAAGCTTCATAGATGCAACACCCAGGTTGTCTCATTTGCACCTATATACATAATACCTACACTATAGACTGAGCTATAAACTGAAATATAAGGCATGTATTTTCTTTCCAAATACCATTTGAAGTCATTTTCACACTCAGGCCTGAGACCTGCTGTATGCATGTACGTAAATGCAAACACTTCTAGCTATCCAAGTTTGATTTCATGCATCATTGCCTTTCAAAATGTGTCTGAATGCAATTCTTAAGCCAATGCACTGCACTCTCAGCTACAAGGCATTCCCTGCTGAAAAAGAAAAATAGGATCTGGTCACCAGCATGGGATCCTGTTGTACTGGTGTTCCAGTGAAGCTTTTTGACTAGTCTAACCAGCAAAACATCACCAGAAAAACCAAGCTGCTTGCTTGTCCCAGGGTTCTTCTATTTTTTTCTCTTTTTTTTATTATTATTATTTGTTTTATTTTTAATGTTGTTTAAGAAAATGGAATCCAGAATTTCCACAGTTTCAGTCTTTTTTGTTTTTATTTTAGTTTTAGTGTTTAGGGCTGTCAAAGTTAAGGTGATAGTTCACCCAAAAATGATAATTCTGTCATCATTTACTCCCCCTCAAGTTGTCCCAAACCTGTATAAATGTATTTGTTCTGCTGAACACAAAAGAAGATATTTGTAAGAATGTTTGTAACCAAGCAGATCTTGCCCCCCATTGACTGCCATAGTATTTTTTTTTCCTACTATGGCAGTCAATGGGGGGTGAGATCTGCTTAGTTACAAACATTCTTTCAAATATCCTCCTATGAGGGTAGGTAAATTATGTCAGAATTTTCATTTTTGGGTGAACTATCCTTTTAATGCACTAACTGGTATGGTTTAAAAATGTTTGACAGCAGTGTAGTTAATTGAGTGCTATATCAAGTTTCATTTTCATTATCAGTACAGGCGGGTTGTAAATATTTCAAGTTTTATAATATGCCATATATCATTTAAATTAATTGGTGGTTTGGAATCCTGAACATTTTTTGTTTAGTTTCTTTCTTTCTTTTTTTTTTTTTTTTCTAGTTTTATTTCAGTTCATTTAGTTAACATTAACAATAGCAATCTACCAGCTAGACTAGCACCAAACTAGCATAAACCAGCTTGGACCAGCATGGAACTTCATGGCACTGGTTCAAGCTGTTCTTTTAAGCAGCTGCACTTTATAGCATCTTCTATGGCTAGTTTTCTCTTTCAAGTCAACCACTCTCATGGTGTAGCAACAGTTTGAAGAGAATCTTGCTCAGAAAGTTAGTTTAGAGTTAATTAAATTGTTGACATTTATACACCCCAGGCTCATTAGAAAAATGTACCCGTGGGAACATTTTTAAAACGAAAATGCGTAACGCCATGTACATTTTGTGACAATTTCAATGTGAAATGTCCACTGAGTGGCACTAAAAGCATGTTCAGTTTTTTTCGAAATGTTTTTATAAGTTGTTTATAGACCCCTTAATCGCCTACGTCACTGTGACGTCACCGCTCTAGCTGGAGGCAAAACATAAATAAGAACTCATAGCAGGCGCGCTAAAAGTTTGAGGTTTTGACTTTAAAATGTCGTCTTGTTGTGTTTTTGGCTGCCAGAATAGAAGGAACAGGATTTTTGGTTCAAAACTAAAGTTTTACCAGATCCCGGCAGACATTCCTTCACAGAAATCAAAAAGATAATTGTGGTTGAAAGCAATACGGCGTACAGACTGGACGGAGACGATCATAAATAATACTCGTGTTTGCAGTGCACACTTCATATCAGGTAAAATAATCGATGCATATGTAATGGTGTGTTGGTTTTATCTAGTACAAATCAGCACGTTTCTGTTTTATAGGTGAAAAGTCGCCAACTTTCAGCGCACTAGCTAGCTTAAATGTTAAACAAACATACAGCGATAGATGTGTGTGCCATCCTTTGAATGGTCTCTTAAAATAATCCACATTGCTAGCCATAATCATAGTTAGCCCAGCGTTAGGTTACATTAGACAATAAGCCTTGACAAAATTCCCTGAACCACCCGAAAGTAATTCATATGTTGTCTAGGAAATATCCAAAACTTAAGTTAATTTACAAAAATAGCTGTCACGGTCCCACAGAGTCAGTGACTGTACATATTTGGACAGTTCTGAACCTTCTTCTGCATCTATGTTTAATAAATCCCTCCTAAAACATGCTAGCTTACGCTTGTCAACATTGAGTCCAGCGTCTCTTTTTGCCTCCAGCTAAGCCCCGCCCACCAGGAAACGTTGCAATGTTTACAAACTTTTAAGGGGTCTATACGTCTCAGGTTTAAAATGTCCGGTGATTGGCGTTAATGCTCCATTACTTTTTAAAATAATGTACAAAAAAACACTACACCTAAACCTAGCAAATAGTGTTAACAAAAGCAAATGTGACATAAAAAGCATTCGTAATCATGTCATTTCAGCTTGTTTTTGATCTCTTATCTTTGAGCACTTTTATCGTGGGTTTCACAGGATTCATACCCAAGGTTTCCACATCGTAAGTACACTTCCATACCAGCTTGTTACATCAGAAAAGCGAAACATATGGAGCTGCCCAGCAAACATTTGGCATTTAATGACTGTTGAAAATGCATCCCTCCGACACGTAATGTCATGGTTGAAAAATAGTTCCAAAATTAAATTTGAACATACGTCTTTGATGTTATCTATTTTGGCCAGGGACATGACGTTGCCGTCGGACCAATGTTTGCTGGGTGGTTAAGCGATGCAAAGTCCAAAATGTATTTGTTTACAAATCATGCACTTTCGTAAAAAGTGTTTTGAGATCATAACATAATATTGTGCAAGGAGACGTGAAAACAAGTCTTTATTAATCCATAATCTGACCCTGTAATCATAACGGTGTAAGAAGTGCTTGCTGTTTTACTGCCTCTGGTGTTCATTTCTGTTGGAAACTGCAGTGATATGAACGTATTGGTATGTATTTTGCATTTTGCAAAAATGTTCCCACAGGTAAGTTTTTCCATGAGATCAGGTTGCAGCTATACTGATACATGGACAGTAGCAAATCCTGTTTAATAGCACAGACATTTGAAGGTACCTCCATTGGCCCTTGAGTACTAAGGCTATGTATGTAGAACAGTGTTTCTTTTGCATACTTTTGTAAAGTTATTTATGCTTCATTACTCAAGCTGTCTCTCTGTTCTTCTTGCTCTGTCTCTGTAGGTCTCTCTGCGTCTGCCTCATTGGTTTCCCTCGCCTGGATGATCGCTTCCTACCAGAAGGTTCTACGCGACTCTCGTGACGATAAACTCCCCATGTCCTACAAGGCTGTGATTGTTCAGATGCTCTGGCATCTCTTCACCATCGGTGCTCGAACCATCGCATTCGCCCTCTTCGCTTCAGTCTTCCAGCTTTACTTCGGGATCTTCATCGTGGCCCATTGGTGCGCCATGACCTTTTGGATCATCCAAGGCGAGACCGACTTCTGCATGTCCAAGTGGGAGGAGATAATCTACAACATGGTGGTGGGGATCATCTACATCTTTTGCTGGTTCAACGTGAAAGAAGGCCGTGCTCGCTTTCGGCTGGGCGTGTACTACTGCGTGACCTTGGTTGAGAATGTGGCACTCACCACCGCTTGGTATATTCACAGGGGACCTCACACTTCAGACTTCTACGCCCTGATCATCGTGTGCGTGGTGGTGTGTAGCTACGCTTTGGGAACGTTCTTTATGTTCGTCTATTATTGTCTACTCCACCCGGACGGACCCATCCTGGGTGCTCAGTGGAGCTGTGTGGAGGAGGGAATGGGGGTAATTGGCCTGGGAGGCGTTGGGGATTTGGGGACACCCTTGCCCCAACCGGACGTGGTTACTAGCCCTCCCAGAACACTCCAAAGGACTAATGGTGGGGATCGGGAGATTGGGGCTGGGGATAGAGACAGTTGCCTTCCTGTGTTTCAGGTAAGGCCTCCTAGTGTTCCCCCAGCTTCTTCTCCACGTCCACCAAGAACTGAAGGTCCCGTTATCCGCATCGACCTGCCAAGAAAAAGGTACCCGGCCTGGGACGCCCACTTTATCGACCGTAGGCTGAGGAAGACCATCCTGGTGCTAGAGAATACATCTCCTGTGACGCCCCGAATCCAGTACCAGAGCTTCACCAACCCCAAAGAAGTGACGGAGTACGAGACTACGGTATAGTGTTGTTCATACCTCCACCTTCCACATGACATCTCTATGCAGAGGTGGGACTCAGGAGGCAGATGCCACCATGAGGTTACGGTCTGATCCTTGAGGGTCGGCATGGTGCTACACGGTGGGCCCTCAGCATGTTTGGCATCCGGATGCCTGGGAATGCTTGACTGGTCCGAGAGTGCACATCAGGCTGGAGGGGAATAACATGGCGTTTACATGACCTGCACGGGAAGTGAAACTAGGAAAGGGACTTAGCTTTCTGCCTATGCACTGAACATATGAAAAGAGTTTAACTGACAGTGATGAGAAGACGTGGACATTTGTAAAATATAGATAAACTGACCAATCAGTATTCCTCAGGTCCAGCCTGACTGCTGTATTGGTGTAAGTTTAATGTGTCAGTGACCTGAAAACAGTACAAATTGTGTATTATTTGCTTCTGTGAATGGTGAGGTTAGCGAGTTCAATCAATCATCCATTTCCTCAAAAAAATTCTTCTGTAATTATTGACTTATTTATTTATTAGATTTATTTTTTATGACTCTGTGGCCATGTCTTTGATATAATTCTTCGAATTGAATATTCATAAATAGATATTATCTTTTGTTATATGTATACAATAGAACGGTGCCAGTGTGTTGGTATGAATGTTTTTTGGTTTTTTTTGGAGGGAGGGGGGGGGGGGGGTTGTATGTTTGACTGGTCATGCTGCATTGTTTATCTGTAAAGATGAAGAAAAAATGTCATATAGTAAGACAAAAAGTTGTGATCAAATTGTAGTTGGATAAAAATAATGCTGTAAAAAAAATTATTCAGATGACAGCCTCGGAAAAGTAAAAAAAATTGAATATGATTGTTTGAGTGTTTCTTGAAAATGGTTTTGGGACATCTGGAAGCATCAAACTTGCAAATGTCTGTGTGCTTGTGTTGCATTTCACACAGAGAAAACACAAATGATTGACAGTGAATTCTAATGCTCTCTTTACAGTAACTAAAACAGCGAGTATCGGTTTGCTCCGTCCGCAAGCCTCAAAACCCTTTTACATCTGTATGTGTTCATTTCACTCATTATTTTGTTATTTGGAAGGAACCATTGCTGTGGTTATGAGGAGTTTAGATTCTGAATTTTTTGTGGTTTGGCAATTGTGATTGCTCTTCTCGGTCATGAAAAGCTGCATTTAATGACGACTATTGGGGACAACAATGTGTGTGTGAATGCTTGAGAGAAAGAAAGACTGTTTTTCACCTCATAAAGTGTTAAGACCTCTTTTTAGTTTAACAACTTATCCTACTCAACTCTGTTCCAGGGTTTTTTTTGAGTAACGACAATTGTAAAGAAATCACCCCAATTACAAGACCAGCACAAGACATCAGCTGAAGTTTTTCTCTCTGTTTCTCTCTTTCACTGTGAGGTCTTTCAAGGTCTTGCTTGCTGCTTTTAAATTCCATTGCCTGGTTAAAAACCAGGCAGAAAAGCCCAGAGTCATGGTGGGTAATTGCCAAAGACAAGAATCCTGCTGTCCACTCTGAAGACACTGATGGAGAGCAAATGATGCTTGCGGGCTGTAATCACGCTGCCTTATAATGGGATGTTCACACATACCGTGATTTTATTGCAGGAGGTCGTGGAGTAACTGTGTTGTTGTTTGCAGTGGCTGTTCCCTCTGCTAGATGCTTTAACCTCATTGGTGGTCTGCATACCTCGCTCAAATCTGATCACATTACTGGTAAAATAAGATTCTAATTTCAGAAGAACAGCAGAATCTGTTAAAATATTCATAAAACGGCTGAAGACCTCTTCCAGGAGCACTTAACTAACTAGCCTCTTAAAAAAGTCAGCGCTTCTGCACTCCATCATTGAACTACTCTGATACTTTAGAAAGTTGGTGTTTGCCTTTTGATTAATTCCTTCTGCTTGTATTATTCTCACTAAAAGTGTCTGATTAAGGAATAAATTTAAATGTAAATGTAATTTGACAAGGAATCAGTTTTCCTACAGATAAAATTAATTCAGGAGTTTGTATAGAAATTGTCAAAGTGCATTACAGATCATAAAGTGTCATGAACAGGATGAACAAACTCACTCCAAATGCTAACAACTTTTGACATAAATTTCAATGCATCGTTATTTAATTACAGCCCTGTATGTGGGCATAAACTAATCTTAGATCAGCAAAATCGCACCTAACAATAAGTTTCACCTACATTCAACGACAAAATGTCACAGGTGACATATCATGCCTTGGATCTTGCTGCTCATTTGCATATTCACGCCCATATCACACCACCAACAGTAACTATCATTCGTTACTTTACAGCAATTTTATATACATCATCTGCACAGGATCATGTTATGTTTGTACCAGACAAGACTCATTCAGAATGAGTTAACTACACTCTCTCCAACCGGATCATTGAATCCATGTTTTAAAGGTGCAGTAAGTGATTTCAAGAGAAACACTGTTGATATTTGAAATCAGCCCAAACAAACACACCCCTCCATTCATTGCTCCGCCCCCAAAATGCATGAACACACAATGCTAGAGTGGATGTCTCTTTATCATAGCTGAAGCGAAGCAAATAATGCTTCACAAAAAATAAAGTGAAGATGACGAATGAATGACAAGAAGGAATAAAAAATGAACATACAGTACACGAGTATATACAAGCAAGAGTTTGTTGTTAGTCACCAGCAGCACACCAGCTCTGGACAAACATCGACACTCAAAACTCTCCTGTTATTATAACTAACATTACAACAACAACATATCTTTAGTGAGGCCAGCAGGGGGTGCTCACCTGTGGTCTATGTGGGTCCTAATGCCCCAGTATAGTGATGAGGACACTTTACTGTCAAAATGCACCGTCCTTTGGATGAGACGTTAAACCGAGGTCGTTGACACTCTGTGGTCATTAAAAATCCCAGTATGTCCTTCAAAAAATAGTAAGGGTGTAACCCCTGCATCCTGGCCCAATTTGCCCATTGGCCTTTGTCCATCATCATGGCCTCCTAATTATCCCCATCCCTGATCAGCATAACATTATGAGCACTGACAGGTGAAGTGAATAACACTGATGATCTCTTGCACGGCACCTGTTAGTGGGTCGATATATTAGGCAGCAAGTGAACATTTTGTCCTCATAGTTGATGTTAGAAGCAGGAAAAATGGGCAAGCGTAAGGATTTGAGCAAGTTTGACAAGGACCATATTGTGATGGCTAGACGACTGGGTCAGAGCATCTCCAAAACTGCAGCTCTTGTGAGGTGGTCCCAGTCTGCAGTGGTCAGTATCTATCAAAAGTGCTCCAAGGAAGGAACAGTGGTGAACCGGTGACAGGGTCATGGGCGGACAAGGTCCATTGATGCACGTGGGGAGCGAAGGCTGGCCCGTGTGGTCCGATCCAACAGACGAGCTCCTGTAGCTCAAATTGCTCCAGAAGTTAATGCTGGTTCTGATAGAAAGGTGTCAGAATACACAGTGCATCAGTTTGTTGTGTATGGAGCCAACAGTGACACGTGGGCATCAGAACTGGACCACGGACCAATGGAAGAAGGTTGCCTGGTCTGATGAATCACGTTTTCTTTTACATCACGTGGATGGCCGGGTGCGTGTGCGTCTCTTACCTGGGGAACACATGGCACCAGGAGGCATTATGGGAAGAAGGCGAGCCGGCGGAGGCAGTGTGATGCTTTGGGCAATGTTCTGCTGGGAAACCTTGGGTCCTGCCATCCATGTGGATGTTACTTTGACACGTACCACCTACCTAAGCATTGTTGCAGACCATGTATATCCTTTCATGGAAACGGTATTCCCTGGTGGCTGTGGCTCTTTCAGCAGGATAATGCTCCTGCCACAAAGCAAAAAAGGTTCAGGAATGGTTTGAGGAGCACAAACCAAACAAGGTGTTGACTTGGCCTCCAAATTCCCTAGATCTCAATCCAATGGAGCATCTGTGGGATGTGCTGAACAAACAAGTCCGATCCATGGAGGCTCCACCTCACAACTTACAGGACTTAAAGGATCTGCTGCTAACATCTTGGTGCAGATCCCACAGCACACCTTCAGGGGTCTAGAGGAGTCCATGCCTCGACGGGTCAGGGCTGTTTTAGCAGCAAAAGAGGGACTAACACAATGTTAGGAAGGTGCTCATAATGTTATGCCTGATCGGTGTATATACTGATTGGCTTTATCACTCTGTCTCCTCTCCACCAATAAGCTGGTGTGTGATGGGTGTTCTGGTGCAATATGGCTGCTGTCGCATCATCCAGGTGGATAGAGCACATTGGTGGTGTTTGAGGAGATTCCCCACTTCCACATGTAAAGTGCTTTGAGTGTGAGAAAAGCGCTATCTAAATGTAAGAAATTAATTATTAACAAATTATTGTTATTGGTTCTGTGACATAGCAAAACCAATGTTACTTATGTATGGAGCAGAAACAACCCAGCTTCAACATCAGGCCTTCCAGCTTAGGTCTCTCCAGCACTGGAAAGCTTTTTGAATATTAACTCTAGCTCTAAAGCTTCTTTTTCCAGTGACCTTGTCTCTTTTGTAATGTCTCTCTGCTATTTCTCTTTCTACAGTCTTTCTTCAAATCTCCCTCTTGCTCATGAATATTTACGCCCCCTACAGCTGATTGGCTATAAGTGTGTTGTGCTGCTCCACTTTCAACAGCGCTTCTCAAAAATTGCTTACTGCACCTTTAATGACTCACAGTTGTCCAATTTTGAAGGAGTTCACTGCAAATTATGAACAGGTTGAACAAAATTAATCAGCCTAAGAGAAATCGCACACTTCTACCATTCTCCGAGTTCCTTTCAGTTTGAAACAAGAAGTGATATGGTTTGACGAAATATAGTGGAGTTAAGTAAGAAAAAATATGCTTTAATAGAATGGTGAAAATACTTAATTACAGTACATACAGAAGATAAAATGTTTGTACAGTAACATAGTAGGCTGGTGAGTACATGTCTCTCCTATTATTCTACATCATTTCATGTGTAAAATACAGGTTATGGTATGTGACATATGACAAACATAAACAATCCGGTGACAGAAAGAGAGCGTGAGACACTTCAAGATGACTTGCATCCTTTCACAGGTTGCTGTGGTAACTGCAGGATCATTAAGCAATGCTGCAGGTATATGTGCTGTGTGTGTGTGAGTGTGTTTGTGGTCTGAGAGCTATTCAGTGTGGCCCCTCTCCTGAAAACTGACCCACCATTAGCTCTCCTCCTCCTCCACTCATACCCTTAGGGGGGTCAACAGCATCCTCGTCTACTGTAACAAGCACAAACACACACACACACACACACAGAGAGAGAGAGAAAGAGAGAGAGAACACACACAGTGAGGCTCTCCAGGTCAACAGTACACTCTACAAGAGAAAACCCTTCAGGTTCTGCATGTACAGTACATGCAATGCAGTATGCATGAAATAGCATTTGCAATCATTTTTATTTATCTAATATGATGTAATTGTTGAAGCGATAGAGGATATTCCACCGGCGGGACTTGAATATAGGATTTGAGAGCCAAACCTGAATGTGTGTTTTAGTGAATTATGCAGGTCTACTCTCTTTTTTGGGGAGCTTTCTAACCAGAGCATGAAGGTCAAATTCAACCTCAAGCATCAAATCCCGGTGCTAACTCTCCTGTATTGAAATTTTGCTTTAACCATTATGTTAACCACTGTTAAATTTCAGGGTTAACTATTGGCACGATTTTAGTCAGGCTGCATTATCTATACAGGAGCCTAAAACAATGGATAAATAGCAATATTTTCTCCATCTGCACAGCCTGGGTCACATCAGCTGCAAAGCTAAGTCTTGTCCTTCACAATAAGACCAAGAATGAATATAAAGAAAGTACATTTTTATTGCACAATGACTTTAAAGTACACTGCTTACTCCTCAGCGTCCCCTATGGCCCAGATCATCTGCTATTGATTTCCAGGGTCTGTTTGGCCACTGTCCCAGTATGACATTGGGTTTATGTGATCTGTTCCTCCTTAAACTGAGCTACCAATACATTCCCCTGGGCTGTTTAACAATCCAGATCAATCCAAGCACAAACTGCACATTTCTGCATGACTTTAAGAATAATTTAACTTGTCCTCATGATAAAGTTTCATTAGATTCCATTAGCATGTCATAGGGCATAGTGAAAACTGCACTGTTGCATGTAGTACAATCAAATAGGCAACTCACTCAATTCGACAAGGTTAAACAGGCAATGCCGATACTAATTTAACTGTACGACACTCTTCCTCTATGGAGTATAAAGGATATAACACAGGTTTTTATACAGCTCAAGGCAATGAGTGAGCATGCCGTCTCTCTGTAGGTGATTAGCTTTCTTACAGTGTTGCCTCACATTAAAGTGCCACTCCCCATTGAAGCACAAATGCTGATACACATTGCCTCCCAGTGGATGCTTTGAGTAACTGCGAGTAACATTGACATGGTCGAGCTGGAGTGAATAAGGTCAAATTCAAACACCTGAGAATTGTGTTGGTGATTTTTTTTAAGCACTCTGGGAATGTAGTGAAATGTTGTAATTTCTTCTACATCAAGGGTTTTCGATCTTTTAGATGCCACAGATATGATCATCCTCACGTCCTAAATTTTAAAAGGCATCTATCTTTTATAAACACCCAATTTAAACACTGAAAAAATAATATTATAACTTAACTTAAATTAGTTTCTAATAAGTTACATTTTTATATATTCTTTTATGCTCACAATAGTACTGTACTGTTATATATATATTATTTATTTATTTTATTTTAATCACATTTTTAAATCTAATTTCATCTGTTTAATAGATTTAATAGATTCATAACTAAATTATGTTTATGTATTATTTTAGTTCATGTTTTTAATTTAATTTAATTTATTTACTTATTTGTTTTGTTTTTGTTTTTTTACAGTTTTTTCTAGACTTTTCCACAGACCCCTTTCCCTCCCGTAAAAAACCTACTCTAAATGACAGTGTATAAAAGCATGTGCTTTATTTTAAAGGGAATATATGTTAGAATTTTCATGTATTAATAGCTTTTTATTGCCAATGTGTGGACAGCTTCCCTGATTTTCTAGGTTATCTATGAAAGCCTGAACACTGACTTTTATGTGAAGGACTCGGGATGTTTTTGCTGGGAAAATCAAATATACTTTAACCAAACATGATGTCGATGCAGAGCTCCCAAAACATATGATCAGATCGCTATGCTTTCTTAACTGCTGCTTTCTCACCGCTGTCATTTTGTAATGTGTTTATTTTGTTATTGAGACAAAAGCGTGCAGCACTAAACATCGCTCTCAGCAGTATGAACGGCGTCAGGATACTCGTTAAAAATATAAATCGCTGCAAAGGTATTACCAGCTTCTTTTTAGTTAAGGTAAGAATTAAAAACAACTTCTCCATGAGTATATCGGGGCCTTGAATCACGTTGGCCCTGTCCCAAATGGCACCTTAAACACTTGCGGTCTTCCTACGAATCTGCACTTTTGTGACGTAACGCTGCTTTGACTGTCGGGAAGAAGTCTGCTGCGGAGATCACTTCAGTGCGGACTCAGCAAAAGTGCGGATCGAGGACATATATTGACTGCAAAGGAAGCACTCGCGAGCGCCGTTCTGAAACCTAAAATGACAAATGGTACACCCTACGGTTTCATGGACTTAACGGACAAGCTATCTTAAGTCCACAAGACTGAAAGTGCATATGAAGTGTGCCATTTGGGACAGCTCCTTTCAGTCTCTTGTACATTACATGTGCACAAGTGCGTGCAATCAGTTGTTGGCTGCAGTTCACTTAAAGACCACCAGTGTCACTAATACCAAGTGTTTCTGAATTATACATATAGGGCCTGTTTACACCTGGTCACTTCATGCATTTTCTCTGATTGGATAGATATCTGATTGTGAAAAGACCAGGTGTAAATACTCTCCAAAATGCATTCGAGACGGATATAAATCGGATCGCTCAAACCACTTCTGGAGGTGGTCTGGGACGCGTTCCAGTCAAAGTCTAAATGCATCTGGTTGTTGAAACCACATATGTAAATTTTACTCCTCCCAAAAATACTAAAAAATAAAGTTTTATAGCGTGTTATAGGCTAAATAACATTGCACGGCGCTACTGCATCACACATCGCCGCAGCAATCCTATGCACAAACTGCGAAACTGAAAGTAAGTCGCAGACGCTCAACAAACTTTGATTTTGAAATTAGCTGATGATCAATAAAATGCAGCTCATATTTATTGCTTTCGGTCATGTGAACTCCATTAAATCTGCATATAGCGTGGGAATTAAAGATCAGATTTATATCTGTTTTGCTGAGATGCATTTATGTAGCCAAGTGTAAATGGAAACGTTTTGATAAATTAGATAGCTATCTGATCTGTAAAAACACATAAAGTGACCAAGTGTAAACAGACCCACAGCCCCTTTAAAGTTAGTGATGGGAGAAACAAAGCTTTCTGAAACATTGAACCAATCGCTTCGCAGAATGATTCATTGTTTCGAAGTGCATGAAACGCCACTCACTGGTGACACCTGCTGGTTAGAACAGTGTAAATGCAGTGAAAATGAAGTCAAAACATTTGTGTCATTAAATGTCCACAAATTTCAAAATGTATCCGAGATCATGTAAAAATCATATAGACGCTAGTTCAGAGATCATTGTCCTCTAGCGGCAAACCATTGAAATTTCAAAACATTTCGAAGCCTCGTTGACTTTGGTAGTTTGATACGCACTGCGACTCACTGGTTCAAAACAAATGATTCGCAAAGGTTTCAAAGCGTCACGAAGAGTGTTTCGAAAGTGCCCATCGCTATTTAAAGTGATGTTCCAACTCAGTAGTACTATATGTGATTCTATCAGTTAGCTACTACATAATTTCTACTATTCCCTTAATTTATATAAACAAATGAAAATTGTGTTTAAAGTAACCATATACTTACAGTCTGTGTCTGTGAGGAGCAGTCAAGGAAGTCTGCAGCAATAAGGCTGTGAATAAACACTTGAAGTCTTGAAGGGTCCATCATGCTACAAGACATCTTTACTTGATTTCATCTTTGGAGTATTTATTACTTCGTTTTGCTAAACTTGCCACTTTTGCTTGAAGTTTACTGTCATCGCAGTGCAGTTGCTTGTTTACAATTTACAGCACTGTTGATGGGCTTCTTGTTCGATAATCGAAATCATTTGCTGCTCACGACCATTTACTTGAATAAATTTGGATGATTGTGTAACTGAAATCTTTATGCTGTTCAGGGTCTTGTAATAAATTAAACTTAGTCACAGTACAGTTCTTCAGACACAAGCCATTTTTTGATATTTTAGCCAAACACATTTTACACAGTGCTACTCTAGCATTGTTCTGGGTCACACTGAAGTGCTTCCACACTGCTGACATGTTCACCTGTTGTTGCTTATCCATGTTGTGTGCACAAAATAGATGCAAACACAGCCAAAACATGACGTGACATCAGAGAACCGCTTATTAAACGTGACCCTTTAAAACCATTTTGACCGAAACCAGCTGTTTTGGCCAAATATTTTCAGTTGCTGAAATTTTGGAGCATCACTAGTTTGCTGTCTTTTGCTACTTGCAGCCGTTTGTTGTTATCTCAAGTCTATTGCTTCATGAATCTGTGGTTTATGTTGATGTGTACAGTTTTTAGACAGATATTTTGCACAGAGCCAAGTTTGCAATCCCATTAGTTCCACTGGTCCACTTATTTTAGTAGCGTGCGTGTGTGTGTGTGTAGGTGTGTGTGTGTGTGTGTGTGTGTTTGCTTGCAACATCATTTTGTGTACTGTATGAGTTTGTGTTATCAGTACTTTGAGAGTGGAGGTGCTGGGAATTTTAGATCAGACTCTCTGGTGGAGTTTCCTGTCCAGCAGGAAGTGTGTTTCCTGCACAGTCCTGCCTGGCTCCAGAGGGCTGAGAGGAGATTGGGCCTGTCCTAAACAGAGACACACACACAAACACACACTCTTCCACATAGCTATAGCCATCAGGCTGGTCAATATGGACTATGAGCCCAAGCGAGCCAAGAAGGTAAGTCGTTCTGTTACTTTATACATTGAAACTAGCTGGATATACATTTAGGAATATTTCAAAGATGTTTGTTTGTTTGTTTGTTTGTTTGTTGTCAAATGTGGTGTATTCTCGGTGAACCTGATCATGTGCCAACTTATGTTTACATTTACATATACTGTATGTGTGTGTATGACATGATATGCCAAAATTCCTGTGCGGGTGATAACTTTGTGCCAGTGATGCTGTTTGCTAAATGTGACAACTCATTTAAAATGTAATTTTGTTGTAAATGTTGTTTGTTGATTGTGCTTTGTTGAAAATTCTTGAGAATTTTACACAATGCTTTACATTTACGTGGTAAATTATCAGACACTTATCAAAAGTAAAAAGTATATATACACTGCCCTCCAAAAGTTTGGAAACACCCTGGAAAAGTGGGGTTTTGGACAATATTGGCATGAATCCTTTTTAATTTGTGATAATTTTGCACTGATAAGGGACAACACAAACTACAAAAACATATTTTATTACATAAACAGTTTATACATAGAAAAAACTTTTGATTTATCAAAATATCCAGCATTAGCAGCTATCTGACCTAAACTGGGCTCTGATTGGTTCATTGTATTCTAAACTTAATTGGCAATCAATTGTTGAAGCTATTAAGGTGTGCTGAACCAAACATCTTTTACAAACCTGGGCCAAGTTTAAACCAGTAACCAGCATCACAGCTGGCAAAGGGGCATGTCTGACTTTGACATGTATATATTGTCATTATTATGTAATCAAAATGAAAATTATTATTGCTGGTCTTCAATGATAATGTCAAGTTACTGTAATGTATTTGCACCAAAAAATGATAAGGATTTATGCTGATATCGTCCAAAACCACACTTTGCCAGGGGTGTTTCCAAACTTTTGGAGGGCAGTGTATGCACTCTAAAAAATGCTGGGTTAAAAACAACCCAAGTTGGGTTGAAAATGGACAAACCCAGCGATTGGGTTAAATGTTTGCCCAACCTGCTGGGTAGTTTTATTTAAACCAACTATTGTTTAAAAATTACTGTATTGCTTAATTAAAATTAACCCAAAGTATGTTGGAAATGAACATTTATTAATGTTCAATGAATAATTATTAAACAATAAACATTTATTAAATTGCTTATTAATAAATTTATATTAATAAACTATTAAACTATTAAATTTATATTAATAAAATATTAAAGCTTATTAATAAACATTCACCTTTTGTCTATTATTGTTGTCTCTAATTGCATCTGGTTTTTAATTTCCCAACTATTTTGGGTTCATTTTAAGCTAGCCATATAGCAATTTTTAAACAATAGTTGGTTTAAATAAAACTACCCAGGTTGGGCAAACATTTAACCCAACCGCTGGGTTTGTCCATTTTCAACCCAACTTGGGTTGTTTTTAACCCAGCATTTTTTAGAGTGTGTTTATATATATATATATATATATATATATATATATATATATATATATATATATATATATATATATATATATATACTGAGTTTCTTATCAAATAAGTCTCTAAATGTCCACCAAAGCTGCAGTATACAGTAAATACATTAATAATATTGCAATTTAAAAGTTTAGAAAAGTTAGAAAAACTGTTTTATGTTAAAATATTTTAAATGTCATTTACTCCTGTGATGCAAAGCTGAATTTTCAGCACATGATCCTTCAGAAATCATTCTAATATGATAATTTGCACCTCGAGAAACATTTCTTATTATTATCAATGTTGAAAAAAGTTGTGCTGCTTAATATTTTATTGGAAACCATCATATTTCAAGGTTCTTCAAAAGAACAGTATTAATTTGAAATGTATTTATATTTTTTGTAACAATGCCTTCACTGTTACTTTCAATTAATTTAATGTGTCCTTGCTGAATAAAAGTATTCATTTCATTAAAAAAAAAAAAAATACTTTTTTATCTTTCTTTTTTTTATATATATGTGATGCACAGTCTGGCAGTGTTCATTTTTTACTGATTGCTTAAGGCAACAAAATTCCTCCAAAATATTTAAAATGCATATATTGACTGTGTTCCATTTTAAATAGGAAAAAACAGTACAAACATTTATTTATTTATTTATTTAACCAAAGGTCTCATAATGTGTACCAGAGAAGGTTCAATTACACTATATGGCATTATGCAGTGTCCCGGGTACCAATTCTTCTGAGACTGCAGTGCTGAGCCACGTCTCAGTTCAAAGCGTCGTCTCAGAGGACTGGAGCTCGCTGGCAGCAGGACAAACTTAAACAGACACTTCCTGCCCTGATCACATCAGGGAAAAAATACAAAAGTTTCAGGATTTTGAAACATTTAAAACAAAAATAACAATGAATAACAGATATTTAAGCTTCTGCTCTATTTCTGGGTCACTAATTAAACTGCAAATCCTCTAAGCCATGGGACACTACAGTATAAGAAGGCCAATTAAAGCTTCATATTATCTTCAAAGGGTTCACTTATTATGTATTTCTATGAAAAAACATTGTAGCTGAAGATAGTAATGGAGTTGTGTTTAAGTTTAATGATGGAGTCATATGACATAGTTGATTATTTTGTATCGCCTTCTCTTGAATTGAATGCGTTTTGACTAACACACGGCAGTCAGGATGATTAATAAGCCCCATTAGATCACATCTGATGTGAACACACACACCGTCACCAGCAGGATGTGATAGATTTACAACTTTACACATTCCTTACACATTTCACTCTTTTCCTCACGTATACACACATATAAATCAGCAGGTTGTCAGCAGGGCACGTTGTCTCTAATCTTTCTTGCATATCTAACATCTGTCTCGCTGATGCTGTCACAGTTGTAGCAGCAGGCTGATGTGTGTGTTACATCATCATAAAGCAGATTTAAACAGGCTTTCACAAACTGACGTCAAGCAAATTAACTTAAATTACACAACAGTGAAGACTTTTGGAATATGTGACAATATGTGAAGACATATTCTGGATAATTTCAGATCCTATAGTGATACTAACACAAAGATCATATTACTTTAATAGTGCGATATACTGACTTTTATATTTTGAGTAGAATATACTGAGTCCTTTTTTGCTTTGAGTATTTTGCTTGAGCCTGAGAGTAAAGGATATAATGGAACTCATATTTCTTTCAGTTTCAGCATTATATTTCACACTTGCTATTTTCCCTCATAATGGACTATATGCACGGAGCGTTCTTTAGAACTTCCGCATTAATATAAGCCAGCTCGATAACTTCCGGTGAGATGTCATTTGCTGGTGTGTTGAGCATCAGTAGTGTAATACTTAGTTTATAATCAGAATATAGTCACTTAAATAGTCAGGCATAGCATTAATTTAGTTATTCAAACGTAAGACAGCTTAGAAAATAAATAAATAAAGACGTACCTCAATGTTCCTCCTCGGCTAAATTAAATTCGACCATTAGTTTTCACAATTTTATGTGGAAAAAAAGCTTCAAAAATTAAATATTTATTGTGCACTTTAGTTAGATTAATTGAATAAAATGTGTGTTTTCACAAGTGTGCTGAAATCATTGATCTTGCGCTGCACTGACTGACAGCTGCTGTGATTATAAAGGAAGAGCACGGTGCTCGCTTTCTGTGTCATTCACAATAAAAGTTATTGTTTTTCATAAGATTTTGTGAGTATTTCATACTTCACATTGACAAAATGTTTTTTTCAAACCTAGTTATTTTATAATGTTTAATATTTCGTCAAAAACGAAGTGAAAAACGTTTAGAGGAAATGGCTGATATGTGCGCAAATAAATGCTACTTTGCCGCCACCTGCTGGTTAAAGTGCTAATTACTGTCTTTTTTATTTTTAAATAAGTGTTTTTTATCAAATGTTAAATTTCCTAAATTTTTAAACGTTCGGTTTTACAATGGGGACAATCTCAGAAGGATGAACAAATTATGTTTGTGGTCATCGCATTAAAAAAAACATTTAAAGTGCTGGGGAAAAAATGTGTGTGTGTGTGTGTGTGTGTGTGTCTCTAATTCGGTCTAATTACAGACACGGCATTTTTAAAGAGTCCCAATAGCTTCGTCTTTATTGCAATCAATAAAACTGGTTTATTGGCAAATTAGGTAAATGTAATAACTGCATTAAAATATAAATACAACATTAAAAAGTCAACCATAGATGGTTTTGTGTCGATGTACAACGACTACAGAATGAACAGCTAACAGTTCACCGGAAGTGCCCGAGCTGGCTTAACGACAACCAGGAAGTACCCCGTGCATATAGTCAATTGCACCTTTTATCTCTCATTGTCACTTTATATCTCGCTTTCTCCCATGCAAACTCTTCTCTCAGGGATTTGTGTCTCCGATTAAGCGTCTGGTGTTCCCTAAATCTAGCCGGCGCCAGGTGGACAAAGGCAGCGTGTACCGTAGACCCCTTCACACGGTCCCCCTCTATCCACCAGACTACCTCATCCACCCAGAGAGACTCATCTATGACTATGTGGAGAAGGAAGTCAAGGTTAGTCTGAAAATGCAAACATATCAAAAGGAACACGTTCAGATTTGACTTTTGCGAATGTTTGTAATTGTTACCAACAGTTCCTGGGACACCTGACATGGGTGTCATGTTCCCTGAACCCATCGAGCAGAGACGAGCTGCTCCAGCTTCTGGACACAGCCAGGGTGAGAGCAATTCCTCAAACCAGAGTCATTGTAATGTTGATTTTAGGTTTAAAGGATAGTTTTCAGCAAATGATGCATTCTGTCTCTTTCTTTCATTCATAGAAGCTGAGGGTTTTGCCTCTGAAGACCAGTGTGGAACAAGACTGTATTCTCAGTCTGTCTGCTCGCTGTCTGCTGCTTACCTGGAGAGACAATGAAAAACTGTTGCTGAGAATCCCCACACATGAAATCGCTGCTGCCTCCTACCTGCGGGATGATGCACTGCACCTACTGGTGCTCAAAACTGGTCAGAAAGTTGTACATGCATGAGATATCTGAGTTTACCCTGGCTACAGTTTATTCTATTTTGAATGAATGCACAAAATTGTATATATCCATGTTTCCTTTAGTAGAGTGGACTGTCACAACAGCAATCTTTTTATTTAATTTGACATTCATTTACACATTTTAGGGATTAATTGCATATTTCCTATTTACTTTTATTTATTTATTTGTAGCAGATAAATATGGGAGTGTAATATCAAAGTCTGAGACACAAAACAAAGTTTGAGAGATCGGCAACGAAAAGGTCATGGGTTTCGATTCTCATGAAAAGCATGAAATTATAAAATCGATACCTTGACTGTAAGTCACTTTGGAAAAAAGCATCTGTCAAATGCATAAATGTAGTGAGACTGTTAAAGGATTGGTTCACTTTAAAATGAAAATTACCCCATGATTTACTCACCCTCAAGCCATCCTAAGTGTATATGACTTTTTTCTTTCTGAAGAACATAATATGAGTTAATATTAATAAATATCCTGATGCATCCAAGCTCTATAATGGCAGTGAACAGGACCAATGAGTATGAAGCTGAAGAAAGTGCATCCATCCAAAGCAAAACATAGTCCACATGGCTCCAGGGGGTTAATATGCGTCTGTGTAAGAAAAATATCCTTATTTAACAAGTTAAATATAAGGCCTTTATTAACCACCCCGGAGCTATGTGGAGTATGTTTATGATGGATGGATGCACTTTCTTCAGCTTCATACTCGTTGGTCCCGTTCACTGCCATTATAAAGTTTGGATGCATCA
>VTFQ01000020.1:3298701-3308701 GCA_036281575.1 Ancherythroculter nigrocauda
TGATCTTCATCAGGCATAAACATTGTATTCAAACTCCACTGTATTTAAAATAACATGACAAATCACAGTGAAGAATCATCAATATCCAATCAATATCCAATACTTTTACGGTTTTGCAAGTTGATAGTGTGCAGGATTTTCCTTGTTTTATTCATATTTAAATAAGATAAAATAGGCTCCAGCATTCCCATGTCATACACTCTTAAAAATAACATTTATAGGCATTTATGGTTCCATGAAGAACCTTTGACATCCATGGAACCTTTCAATTGCACAAAAGGTTCTTTATAGTGGAAAAAGGTTCTTTGGAATATTATAAAGAAAAACAGTTCTTTTAAGAAATGTTCATTAAAAAGTTCTTTGAGGAACCAAAAATGATTCTTCTATGCCATTGCTGTGAAAATTTTTATTTTTAAGAGTGTAGGACAAGCAGTTTGGAAAATGGATGTAAAATAATAAAATAAAATAAAATAAAAATCCTTAAAAAAAGATAAATTAATTATATTGCATTGGATAAGACTTGTTTTCAGGGAAAATTTTTTTTTTTTTACTGCATTGTCAAAATGACTTTTTTTAAATACTAAATTTAAAAATAGACATTGGCATATATTATCTCAAAAACAAGTCTTAAAAACAACAACAACAAAAGTTTTTTAGAGTTGTAAAAGTATCATGTTCTTACCTGAGGAAGCTTTTGGAGGGAGCAGCATGGGTCACATTGGGGTCTGGGGTGTAATGATAGAGCACTTTCTGTAGATGGCGCTCAGCTCTACCAAACCGCACTGTAACGCCACTCTCTCTGGTTCTGTTACTCGCCCCAGTCACACATTCAGCATGTTCGTTGTTGTACTGCTCGGGAGAACTGTTAAGACACAGACTGCATTAAAACTGATCAATCTAATGTACCGTTACTAATTATGAACAGGAATAAATCCTGTGAGATGTAGGGAGTATATTAGATTTATGAACTGATATATTTAAGACATAACTCATTGTTTTGGATCTATCACCAGACTACATCAAGCAACATCTTTAACATCAGGATGATTAATTATATATGACATAATCAGCTGACATGATATCAGTTGTAGATAACGTGTGTGTGTGTGGTCGAGATGATATCATAATGAGATTTACTGATGACTTCTGTCTGACTGGACCGCTGTAGAGGACGATGCTCTACACAGTCACTTACATGTGACATGGGACTCCACCAATCAGGATGCTGATCTCACTGGCACGGCCCGTCAGAAGGTTCCGTCCCGTGATGGTGAGTGATGTGCCGCCTGACATTGGGCCTTTCAGAGGAGACACTCCCAATAACACTGGGTCCTTGAGTTTAGAAAAACAGAACATGCTTCAGAAAACACTGCCTTAAACATGTGCTGCTTTGACAATGATCTCATCCTATTAGAGCACCTCAATAATACATTATATTTTGGTCTTTCCAGTAAAAATCTTTAAAATAAGATATGTTTAGTAGAGCTGCACGATTCTGGATAAATTGAGAATCATGAAAATATAGATCAGTATTTTCCAACGATTCTGAATACATACCTACACAAATTAACTAACTTGTTATTTATTAGAGGTTCTGACAAAATGTTAATTGCTGCAGTTTATTAAAAAAAAAAATTTAGTTCGTTTGAATGAATGATTCAATGACTCACTCATAAAGACTTCACTTGTTTCATTACTGGATGAATCAGAGTTTTTGAACAAATCTCTTGAATGAATGATTCAATGACATTTTTTAACAGTCACTTGTCACCACCTAGTGGTGTAAGAATGTAATCGATACTTTCAAAAGGTGATTTACTCTATTTTGATCATAGACATCAGTGATTATATCTGAAATATAAACTTTTATCCCAGTACTTCTGTGATAATTTGAACAATAGTAACACAGAAATAATGATACTGTGTGGTTGAAAAGAGGTTGAAAATAAGTTTTTGAAGCCGTTTCATACCTATACATGACAACTGCGCCAACACAGATCTGAGTGTTCGATGTTATTGTACTTGTCGAAGCTTTAATAGACAGAGATGAATCGCTGTCATTTCGGAATAAGATCGCATGGTGTTTGAATCAAGATCCTGATCTTTTAAAGGATTAGTTTACTTTAAAATGAAAATTAGCCCAAGCTTTAAAGTGAACTAATCCTTTAATGATTAATCGAACAGCTCTATTGAATTGTATAAGATTTATACATCTTTTTAAAAAATATATTTTTAATATTTGTTACTCCATTGGCAAATTGTTTTTTTTCTTTTGTAATTTATTTTCTCCCTTTAATTTGTGTGGTGTTACACCAATGATCTCATCATACTATACTCTAAATAATACATAATATTTTGGTCTGGTTTTCTAGTTTTCAACAAGATTTATTTACTTTATTAAACTGAATAAGATGTATACATGAAAAATATTTTAACATTTTTTAAAAAAAATTCTTCACTTGTTTTTTCAGGTTTGAAGCATATTTCCTTGCATTTTTTCCTTAAATTACAAATAAACATTAATATACATTCTCTGAAAACAAGTATTAACCGTATAATTGTATAAGAATTGTTTTCAGATCATTTTTTTCTGTCACTCCATTGGCAAAATGTTTTTAATTAGCGTAAATCTAATTAAATTTTCTTCATTAATCTACTACTAATAAATAAACATGAACATATTCTCTTAAAATAAAATACAGTTTTAAGGAGGACAAGACAGAAACAGTTAAAGAAAATTCATTTTGGCAGAGTAAAAAGTTGTTTTAAAATAGTCAAATACCTCCCTGCCTTTAATAAACACTGAATGAATTCCTTGCATATTATTCCTTCTTGCTAAACCACTTTTATCCCTTTAGTGGCATGATGGATTAATGGTTACCTGGTAACGGAAGCGCTGGGCAGACTGCCCGATTCCTCCACCTTTAACCTGCACTGAGACATGCCCGCTCTGCTCCCCTGCACTCGCTGTGGTCTCACAAACAATGCTAACAGGCACACAAAGAGACCTCCCATTAATCAGTGCAGCGGGTCAATACTCCTCATCACACTGTGGAACTGAATCGCCTGAAGCCATTAATACAATGTCATTAACAAAGGCTAGTAATACACAGCATGCCTTCACTCAAGATCAGCAGCACCCTCTTCATAGAGTATGATTTACCTGGAGGACACCTCGTATCTGTCGGGGATGACGGTGCAGGGGACTCCTGCTACAGTGACTGAGTGCTGGATGTCTTCAGCTCTCTGACCCAGATTAGAGCCAGACACGGTCACCACTGTGCCGCCCTCCACTGGACCAGAAAGAGGCTCAATCTACGATAAAACAGAAATGAGTAATGAAGCTACCCAATGATAAAACAGGTGGAAAAAAACCCTGATACCTTTTTCCAACAATTCTCTGATGAATAGAAAGTAGAGAACAGCAAATATTTGCAAAATAAATATTTTGTAAAATTATTAATGTCTTTATTCACTCCAAAAAATGCTGTTAAAAATATCCTAAGTTGGGTTAAAAATGGACAAACCCAGCGATTGGGTTGTTTTGACCCAAGCGATTGGGTTGTTTGGGATTGGGTTGTCTAGACCCAGCAATTGGGTTGTTTGGGATTGGGTTGTCTAGACCCAGCGATTGGGTTGTTTGGGATTGGGTTGTCTAGACCCAGCGATTGGGTTGTTTGGGATTGGGTTGTCTAGACCCAGCGATTGGGTTGTTTGCGATTGGATTGTTTAGACCCAGCAATTGGGTTGTTTAGACCCAGCGATTGGGTTGTTTAGACCCAGCAATTGGGTTGTTTTAACCCAAGCGATTGGGTTGTTTAGACCCAGCGATTGGGTTGTTTGTGACTGGGTTGTCTTGACCCAGCAATTGGGTTGTTTTAAGTCAAGCAATTGGGTTGTCTAGACCCAGCAATTGGGTTGTTTGCGACTGGGTTGTCTTGACCCAGCAATTGGGTTGTTTAGACGCAGCGATTGGGTTGTTTAGACCCAGCGACTGGGTTGTTTGCGACTGGCTTGTCTTGACCCAGCGATTGGGTTGTTTAGACCCAGCAATTGGGTTGTTTTAACCCAAGCGATTGGGTTGTTTAGACCCAGCGATTGGGTTGTTTTAACTCAAGCGATTGGGTTGTCTAGACCCAGCAATTGGGTTGTTTGTGACTGGGTTGTCTTGACCCAGCAATTGGGTAGTTTAAACCCAGCAATTGGGTTGTTTAGACGCAGCGATTGGGTTGTTTAGACCCAGCGACTGGGTTGTTTGCGACTGGCTTGTCTTGACCCAGCGATTGGGTTGTTTAGACCCAGCAATTGGGTTGTTTTAACCCAAGCGATTGGGTTGTTTAGACCCAGCGATTGGGTTGTTTTAACTCAAGCGATTGGGTTGTCTAGACCCAGCAATTGGGTTGTTTGTGACTGGGTTGTCTTGACCCAGCAATTGGGTTGTTTTAACTCAAGCAATTGGGTTGTCTAGACCCAGCAATTGGGTTGTTTGCGACTGGGTTGTCTTGACCCAGCAATTGGGTAGTTTAAACCCAGCAATTGGGTTGTTTAGACGCAGCGATTGGGTTGTTTAGACCCAGCGACTGGGTTGTTTGCGACTGGCTTGTCTTGACCCAGCGATTGGGTTGTTTAGACCCAGCAATTGGGTTGTTTTAACCCAAGCGATTGGGTTGTTTAGACCCAGCGATTGGGTTGTTTTAACTCAAGCGATTGGGTTGTCTAGACCCAGCAATTGGGTTGTTTGTGACTGGGTTGTCTTGACCCAGCAATTGGGTTGTTTTAACTCAAGCAATTGGGTTGTCTAGACCCAGCAATTGGGTTGTTTGCGACTGGGTTGTCTTGACCCAGCAATTGGGTAGTTTAAACCCAGCAATTGGGTTGTTTAGACGCAGCGATTGGGTTGTTTAGACCCAGCGACTGGGTTGTTTGCGACTGGCTTGTCTTGACCCAGCAATTGGGTTGTTTTAACTCAAGCAATTGGGTTGTCTAGACCCAGCAATTGGGTTGTTTGCAACTGGGTTGTCTTGACCCAGCAATTGGGTAGTTTAAACCCAGCAATTGGGTTGTTTAGACGCAGCGATTGGGTTGTTTAGACCCAGCGACTGGGTTGTTTGCGACTGGCTTGTCTTGACCCAGCAATTGGGTTGTCTAGACCCAGCAATTGGGTTGTTTGCGACTGGGTTGTCTTGACCCAGCAATTGGGTAGTTTAAACCCAGCAATTGGGTTGTTTAGACGCAGCGATTGGGTTGTTTAGACCCAGCGACTGGGTTGTTTGCGACTGGCTTGTCTTGACCCAGCAATTGGGTTGTTTTAACTCAAGCAATTGGGTTGTCTAGACCCAGCAATTGGGTTGTTTGCGACTGGGTTGTCTTGACCCAGCAATTGGGTTGTTTTAACTCAAGCAATTGGGTAGTTTAAACCCAGCAATTGGGTTGTTTAGACGCAGCGATTGGGTTGTTTAGACCCAGCGACTGGGTTGTTTGCGACTGGCTTGTCTTGACCCAGCGATTGGGTTGTTTAGACCCAGCAATTGGGTTGTTTTAACCCAAGCGATTGGGTTGTTTGCGATTGGGTTGTCTAGACCCATCGATTGGGTTGTTTAGACCCAAAGTATGTTGGAAATTAACATTTATTAATAAGTTTAATGAATAATAATCAAACAATAAACATTTATTAAATTGCTTATTAATAAATGTTCACCTTTTGATTATTATTGTTGCATCTAGTAATTATGTGTCTGATTTTTAATTTCCAACCTATTTTGGTTTTATTATAAGCCAGCCATACAGTCATTTTTAAACAATCATTGAGTTAAATAAAACTGACCAGCATGTTGGGCAAACATTTAACCCAACCACTGGGTTTGTCCATATTTTAACCCAGCATGTTTTTGTCACCTTTAATCAATTTATTGCATCCTTGCTAAATAAAAAAGTATTAATTGCTTTCAAGAGATATATTAAAATAGGTCCTAGCAATCACCTACAGAGCCCTAGCTACCAAACAGGACACCTTAGCAACCTTATTGCAATACCATGGCAACCAACCACAACACCCTAGCAACATTACTCACATTTTCTTCAGTAAAATCTTAAGTCACTGCACGCAAATGTCATCTAGTTCATCATGCCAGGTGAAATATCGTGATCTGTTATGCCCTGATTTATGAATCTAGTTATTATTGTACACAGGGGTCAGCTTGGAAAGGCCGGCCCCTCAGGGTGAGAAACCGTACCATATCCACATTTAAAGGACAAGGGTCACTCCTTCATGGACAATAATGTATATTTAAAGAAAGGTGGTTTGAAATTGTTTTACAATGCCGTTTAGCCAAGTACCACTTTAACTCAAAGTGAATGTCTCACAAAGAGCAGAAGGAAAGGCGTGCGTCCCTCACCGTGTGTATGTGAGGTGCAGGGCAGGTCTGCTGGACGCGGTCAGTGCAGGAGCTCTTGTAGACGCAGCTGGAGCGAGACCCCTCGCACCACACACACCCGTACTGCTGATCGGCCGTGTGACAGCGGCTGCAGTCTGAGCGGCCCACGGAGCAGTTATACAGCCGCACTGCAAAGACAAAAACACACGTCGGACAAAGGTCTCGTACTCACTGCAGGTACATTCGGCTTTTAGTGCATAATCCTGTTCTGTGCACAGTTCAGTCATTTACAGAAGAATGTTATAGAGTGCCGAAGAAACAAGTGAAATTAACAGTGCTTTACTTTTTCTTTCATTTTACATCTATTAAAAATAAAGAAATAACAGGAATTGAATCAAATGTAAAAATAACAACTGAAATAGTCTTTAGTGTATTAATTAAAAACTAGATGAGTAAAGCTTGTGAACAAACTTTGATGTTGGCTTGACAAAGCCTTGTCTGAAAGTTTGAAATAATTAAAAAGCAAGTTACTAAAATGAATTAGCATGTTTCTAGCATGATTTTAACATGTTAGCATTATTTAACATGTTTCTGCATTTTGCAAGTATGTTTTAACACATTGATAACATGATTTAACATGTTTAGCATTTTAAAACTAGCTAGCAACATTTTGTTAGCATTTTTAGCATTTTGCTGTCACATTGTTAGCTTGAATTAACATGTTGCTAGTGTGATTTAACACATTACCATGTTTTAGCATTTTGCAAACATGATTAGCATGTTTTAACATGTTACTAGTATCAACACGTTGCTAGCATGATTTTAACATGTTAGCATTATTTAACATGTATCTAACATCATGCTAGCATTAATTAGCATTTTGCTAGTATGATTTAACACATTGATAGCATGATTTAACATGTTGTTAACATGATTATCATGTTTGCTAGCATGTTTTAACATTGTTAACATTTTAACATGTTGCTTTCACATTGTTAGCATTAATTAACATGTTGCTAGCGTGATTTTACACGTTACCATATTTTAGCATTTTTGCAAACATGATTAGCATGTTGTTAACATGTTTTAACATGTTACTAGCATCAACACGTTGCTAGCATGATTTTAACATGTTTTTAGCATTATTTAACATGTTTCTAACATGATGCTAACATTAATTAGCATTTTGCTAATATGATTTAACACATTGATAGCATGATTAGCAGGTTTGCTAACATGAATTACCATGTTGGTAACATGATTTAACATGTTTTCTAACACGATTTAAAATTTTGTTAACATTTCTAACATGTTGCTATCACATTGCTAACATGAAATAACATGTTACTAATGTGATTTAAGACATTACCATGTTTTAACATTTTTGCAAACATGATTAGCATGTTGTTAACATGTTTTAACATGTTACTAGCATCAACACGTTGCTAGCATGATTTTAATATGTTTTTAGCATTATTTAACATGTTTCTAACATGATGCTAACATTAATTAGCATTTTGCTAATATAATTTAACACATTGATAGCATGATTAGCAGGTTTGCTAACATGAATTACCATGTTGGTAACATGATTTAACATGTTTTCTAACATGATTTAAAATTTTGTTAACATTTCTAACATGTTGCTATCACATTGCTAACATGAAATAACATGTTACTAATGTGATTTAAGACATTACCATGTTTTAACATTTTTGCAAACATGATTAGCATGTTGTTAACATGTTACTAGCATCAACACAATGCTAGCATGAGTTAGCACGTTGTTAGCATGAATTACCATGTTGTTAGCATGATGTTAGAATGAATTAGCATGTTGCTAGCATGGTTTAACATGTTACTATGATTAACGTAATGCTACTATGTTGGTAGCATAATTTAAACACAATGTTAACATGTTTTAGCACTTTGCTAGCATGTTTTAACATTTTGTTAACATTTCTAGCATGTTACTATCACATTGCTAGCATGAATTAACATTTTAACGTGATTTAACATGTTACCATGTTTTAACATTTTGTAAACATGATTAGCTTGTTGTTAACATGTTTTAAAATGTTACTAGCATCAACACATTGATAGCATGATTTAACATGATAGCATCATTAACATGTTGTTAAAATATTGCTAGCATGATTATCATGTTGTTAGCATGATGCTAGAATGAATTAGTCTGTTGCTAGCATGATTTAACACATTAACATGTTTTAGCATTTTGCTAACATGATTAGCATGTTTTGCTAGCATCATTAACACTACCATGCTTTAACATGTTGTTAACCTGATTTAACACATTGCTAGCACTGAATTAGCATAATGCAAACATTGTTTAACATGTAACTATGATTAACGTAATGGCATCATGTTGGTAGCATAATTTACACACAATGTTACCATGTTTAAGCACTTATGATCATATTTTAACATGTCGCTAACCTGTTGCTGACATTAACACATTGCTAACATGAATTAGCATGTTGCTAGCATGGTTTAACATGTTAACATGATTAACATAAAGCTACCATGTTGGTAGCATAATTTACACACGTTGTTAACGTTCTAGCATGTTGCTATCATGTTTTACCATGTTAGCATGATTTAGCACGTTGCTAGCATTAATTAGCATGTTGCTAGCATGATTTAACATGTTAGAATGATTAGCATCATGCTACCATATTGGTAACAATTTACACAGGTTAACATTTTTTATTTTATGCATTTATGCAAAATCGTTCAACATCACCATCGCGACGCAAAGTAAAAACGCTCTACAGCTCTAGCAGACACCAAACACGAGAGATGCCAGGATGTTGCTATAGTTACTACAGCGTCAATCACTACAGATTCAGTAGTGTGCCGTGTTCCGTACACACACGCATCAATAATTTAGGACACTAACTCCTGTATTTAAACGCGGTTGTCACTCCTGAAACTTCACCGTGTGTTTGTGTCCAAACAGAGAGCAGCACATTCAAAACAGCCGGCCTACACAAACAATGGGTAACGTACCATGCAGGTCCTCTGGGTAATCCATCTGGAACGAGTCCCTCCTCCTGACCGAGATCATGCTGCTGTATTCCTCCACGGCAGCAGAGTAGGAGTACTTTAAAACCAAAACGCAATCACAATCATTTTAAATACTATAACAAAGCTTTACAAGCATGTAACAGTTATTGATGACCACTTTATATAATAAAGCCGCATTGGGGTTGTGACCTGGTGCAGCTGGCATGTAATGAAGAACAGGGAGGGCTGAGTGTCGTCCGCTTCCACAAAAGCATCCACCACCACCGACCGGCCCTCAATCACCAACACACACTGGTAATCAAGATCTTTATCCTTAAAAAAAAAAAAAAGTTTCAGATTTACTCGCCCCTAAACATCCTGTAAAGAAATGGCAGTTGGTTGTTTTGCAACAGACAGTCCTTTGCTGTCTAAGTGAGCATAACCAGACATTATGATCATAATGTCATAGTCATAGTCTCAGTCTGACTGCGCTAGACTATCAAGCTCCAACAAGCCTCAAGACGTTGCATCACCTGATAGAGGTGTAAGTTGCGTCCCACCAGAGTGATCTTCCTCTCAACATTGACAGGTAGAAGAGA
>VTFQ01000020.1:3311201-3425727 GCA_036281575.1 Ancherythroculter nigrocauda
ATGACATGAGGGAGAGGAAATTATCATAAAATGTTCATTTTTTTTAGTGAACTATCCATTTAAACTGTTAAAACCAAGCAAAAATCTGGTTTACACAAACTGATGGATGAGTCAAAATGAATTTCTGTGCAAATCATCATGAACCCAGAACATTCCTTTAAATGTTGAGAAATTAAATGCCTTTAATATATAATTATGGTTAAATTAATAATAGAGCAGAACTGCTTTCATCTATTTAATTATACATCCCATCATTCACGCATATAATTCACGCTTTAGGTACGTTCAACCTCCAGCTTCTGCGAGCAGAGTTCGCCCGAGGAACCACACTCACCAGGAGGAAAAGGTCATCCGAGTCGGACTGGTAGTCAGTGTCTGGAGCGAGGGCGAAATCGGATGAATCAGGCCCTGCCTCACCGTCGCCAGAGGGGGCGCTGGCTGACGACACAGGGATGCCCGTGTCTATAAGGGCATCTATATCCATCTCCGCCTGCGAGAGGGTGACCACTTCAGAGGAAGATGAGGGCAGCGCTTCACTCAACGGCCCCATTGTCACCACTTCCCCAGCTCTCAACGCGGGCAGCGTCACTTCAGCGGCCTCTTCACTCGATGAATGTCCCACGAGTTCTTCATATGATTGCGGGGTCGGTGTTGACAGCAAACCTACCTGGATGCGCTCCTCCACCCAAGAGCCATTTTGCGAGAGGGTCGTGGCCTCTGTGAGCGTATCGGTTGACTCTGTAGTGGCGCTGGATGGGCGCATGGAGGATGTTGTGGCGTGGTTGGGGGTAGTGGGTGCATCGGTGAGTGGGGTTGTGGTTTCCAGAGGTGTGGTGGGGGCGGCAGTGGGCTCTGGAGTAGTGGGAGGGGTCACTGAAGGGGTAGTCATGACAATGGCTTCGGTTGTTATGGGAACCTCAGTGGTCGAGAGGGTTGTTGTCGTGGGTGTCGAGGTGGTATACGTGTACGCGTCAAAGTCTTTTATTGTTCGAGGAGCAGATGTGGGGAGCGTGAACTTTAGACGAACACAGGACAACAGAGAAAATGAGGGGAAAAATTAAATAAATGGCAACTGAAATAAACTCGAAACAATAAATAATGATGCTGAATTAAACTAATCAAATCATAAAACACACAAGCAAGTGTTACATATATGAACCAAAAATGGTTATTCAAAGCAAAAGGAACTGAAAACACATACAGTGGCATCCGAAAGTCTGAGACCATATTGAAAATAGTCAATTTAAGTAAATCTAGAAATACAAGTTTTAGCAAATGAATGACAAATTGAATAAGAAATATTTAACATTTTTGCACTCTTCAATTATGTAAATTTTAACAAAATGGGGCCAAATCTAATACTTGCATGTATTTTTCACTTAAACTTTTCACATACATTGTTATGCTGATTAAATAATTTATTAAAAAGTATAAAACGGTTAGTTCCAGTCCTTGATTCTGATTGGTCAATGGCTGTTTTATCAAAGTCCCTTTAAGACAAGTCATTTCACTCTGCGGCTTAAAAAACACAGATGAAATCTGACAACTACAGTCTCATAAAGCTTGTTTCTTATGTTCAAATAGCGTTTACATGAGCTTGTTTTCATGCTAGACCAGCCAATGCACATGTGCAGTCATGAGAACGCTGCCTGTTTCTATAGCAACCGGAGCTTCTAAGGGCAGCTGCAGTGATGCGATGACTTTACTAATCTTTTACTTAGAAGGCGGGGCTTTGAACATCAGCTGCGATATTTTGTCCTTTTAACAGTTAAGGGTTTTCCCGTGCCCTGACACTGACAGTGCTAGTGTTCACAACCTTTCAAAATAAAAGTCTTCGCTACTGAATGTCTCACTCAAACAGTCTTTGCCACCATCTGACTTTTCCTAGTCTGTTTTCAGTTGATCTCCATGAGATGACACATTCAGTTGCTGTTCAGAGACTATACTTTCCAGCGGAAGGAGGGATTTTAGTGTTTTTACTTTATGAAAGTTGCATCAATATATACATATATTTGCTTTGATATTTGTATATATGGAATAACCGTTTTATAAAAAGCAATAAGCCCCGTAAAGCTGTGGTTTACAGTGAATTTATTATAAATTCACTGTAAACAGCTTCTTGGGGCTTATTGCTTTAAAATACACTACAGTTCAAAAGTTTGGGGACAGTAAGAGTTTTTTTTTTATTTTTTTAAATTGATATTTTTGAGCAAAGATGCATTAAATTGATAAAAGTGACAGTAAAGACATACATAATGTTACAAAAGTTTTCTATTTCAATAAAAGCTTTTCTTTTAATCTTTATATTCACCAACTGTTTTCAACATCGATAATAATCATAAATGTTTCTTGAGCATCAAACCATCATATTAGAATGATTTCTGAAGGATCATGTGACACTGAAGACTGGAGTAATGATGCTGAAAATTCAGCTTTGATCACAGGAATAAATTACATTTTAAAATATATTAAAATGGAAAACAGTTATTCTAAATTGTAATAATATTTCAATATATTACATTTTTCCACTGTATTTTTGATCAAATAAATGCAGCCTTGGTGATGATAAGAGACTTCTTTCAAAACAATTGTACCAACCCCAAACTTTTGAATGGGGTTATATACATGTAAACACACATTTGCTAAAAATATTATTTGATAAAATATATGAACATTACTTTCAATTAGAAATATGCAACATATGCAATGTTGGTCTTAGACTTTTGGACTCCACTTTAATTGCACAGCATATCAAACTCACTGACGCGTATTAAAAACTTACATGCTGGTTGTAGATGATCGCACCGCGGTCACATGTGGACCGGTGAGTGCACACATGCTGGTGGATGCACCAGTTACATTTCCAACGGCTGTTCACACAACCAGCACACCTAAAAATACAGCAAGATACAACATAATGGGCCAAAAGTTAGAAGACTGCATATATTAAACCCATCGACACCCCTCTGAGAATTAAGATGAAGATAGCAAAGCTGCCCTGCATCCAAAATAGCTGAGCTCTAGAATTACACACGACTCCCCTAAACTCATCAAACAACACAGAGCCGAGTTCACAGCTTTCCCACGTCGCAAATCAAACAGCATCAGGGAGAGCCGTCCCATCAGCAGCTGTCTGCAGGGGTGCATGGGTAAGGGAGGATGGTCAGGGCAGAGGATATGGCAGGGCTGTGGAATGGTGGAATGTGGGAAACAGCTGTTAAATCATCAGGGACGTGTTACTGAGGTCCGGAGGGAGAGACAGCTGCCCTGCCCCTCTCACGCCTCGGGGACATTCTTCAACACATGACAGCCGCTTACCAATGGGTGTTTTAATGTTGCTTTTGGATGATGATGATGATGGCATGACACTAAATGGTTAAAACTTTTCTGAAATGTATTTATAATATGGTACAATCTAGCCCACTAAAGTATGATAAAAATATAGTTTCCAATGCTTCAAAATGAATGTTAATGGAGTCCAAAACAACACTGGACCGCACTATGGAAGCTAGTTTCCAACACGGAATTAAAAAACGAAATATAAAAAGGTAATCGTGACTTTTCATCTCACAATTCTGATTTTATCTCTCAGAATTGCGAGTTATAAAGTCCGAATTGTGAGATATGAAGTCAATTCTGAGAAATAAAGTTGCAATTCTGACTATTGCGAGTTTACATCTCAGGTCAGGTTCTGGAAGTAAAAACGCCATTTTCACCATAGGAAAACTGATTTTTAATGATAACTTTTAAACCTTTAAAGACATGCCTACTGTGAGCTGAGGTTGTTAATTGATGAAATTTGCTTCTGTTGAAGCCATAAGCCCACATTATTTAAACTTATTTTTAAAATAACTGGGTTAAACAGCGGAATTCGTGATGAAAAATTACATTACCCATGATGCTGTACAGAAAATTCAACCAATCAGAGTCGAAAAAAGCAAAACACACCAAAATAGCTCTTTAGCTCCGCCCACTCACTTTGAAGCACTGCAAATATATATATATATATTTATATACATATTTTGCAATAAACTTAAAATATTTTATTTTTATTTATATAATCCACATTTTTTAATTAGCAGTTTTTATTTCATCCTTTATGCTGTTTGCAATGCTTCATGGGAATGATCTCTCACTAAAGCCGTTAAGCACACACTACACAGTCTTGTTGTACCTTTATATTTTTGTCAGATTTTCAAAAACTTTTTTGCTTCAAATCAAAGTTTGTAATGTTATGATTCACCTCGTAGCTGGTTGGCTTGGTTCATGGTTTATAATTCTTTAATGAAGACTTTTTTAAAATCCCTATGGGAAAAATGAATGGAAAAAATACTTCCGGAACCAACACCACAGAAAAAGTGGGCGGGCACTTTATAACGTTATTCTAACTTTTTTCTCAGAATTGCGAGAAAAAAAAAAAACTTTATAACTCACAGTCACAATTAAGTTTTTTATTATTAGTTTTTTTTTATTTGGCGCCGGAAACAAGCTTCAATACCTCACTGACTTTCACTGGACAAAAAAAAGGTTCAAGTACTATAGGTTTGGAATGGCATGAGCGTAAGTAAATGATGACTAAATTGTCTCTCTCTTTAAGAATGATACAAAAACCACAACATTGTACTGTATTTTTGTGCTTGCTTTACTCGTGTGGAATTAAACCACAGGAGAGCTGATGTGACTTACGGCTTGCTGCCAGAGAGCTGCTGCACCACAGAGCAGTCGTAGAAGGTGAAGTCTGCGGCCGCTACGGTGACAGTCCGGAAGCGCAGGGACAGTGTGACGGACACAGAATCTGTTATACAGGATAAACATGGGAGAAGTCTGGGTCAAATGGCTAAACTGATATTATAGCACTGGAACAAAAACAAAGTAAGCATGAAATCAAAATGGACAATTCATATTTTAAGGATTATAAATTATTTTCCGTGCCCATCATTATTTTTTAAATTCATGTAACCTTTAATCAAAATGACCTCATCTCCCTCTTGCAGCAACATCTCTTCTCTGATAAAGTGTTTGTTGCCGTGAGGGCGGGACAACCTGTCACTCACATGAGATCCACCAATAGCAAACCACAACAATCCAACTATCCTAACTATGCCCTGCCTTACACTTTTTCTTTTTTGAGAAGCCGTTTCACTCTGATGTGTGTCACAATAGGGAAGAAAAGTCTATTGCAACATTCGTTTCATGCCGACTTTATCACCCACAGCTTATTTCACCATTCATTTAATATTTCAGTGGAACACTTCCACAAACCAGAGGAAGTCAGTGAAACCAGAACATGAGAACAAGTCCAGTGGATCATAGTGTGATGCACAATACTGTTCAAAAGGATCGAGTTGGTAAGATTTTTTTTAAATGCTTTTTAAAGTTGTCTCTTAAGCTCACCAAGTTGGTATTTATTTATTTGATCAAAAATGCAGTAAAAACAGTAATACTGTAGAAAGTTATATAATAGAAAGTTAAAAAGAACAGCACTTATTTGAAATAGAAATCTTAAGGCGAGACACCCCAGGTGAATAGGGTAAAAAAATTAACTAATAGATATCACCATACTTCCCCAGTTGATTAATTACATTAAAAATTGCAAACATCCAAGTTTTCTAAAATGTTATGTTTAAATATGCAAATGAGGCGTTACCTAATTAAATATGCGCTAATTTGCATACATTTCTAGAACAAAAATCTGAATATTGGATGAAGTCAGGTTCAAAATTCTCATTTAATTTTTTGGACATATTAAATTAAAAGGTTTTTACAGAAGGAATTTTGGATCTCTCTTTTTATCCCTCCATAAATCAGAATATACTATCAACAGCCAGAAAAATAATAATTTACCATTTTTTTAGGAATAAAATGTTGTATAAAGTCCTGCAAACTATATATCAACAAATCCTTCTGTAAAAACCTTCAGAATATAGATAGGAATAAAACTGTAAAGTTTAAGTTCTGCTGAAGTGGAGATTTCTGACTCAGAGCAGGAGAAAAAACTCTTTTTGAGAAAATGGCCTTTAAAGATATTTACTGTAATTGAAATCTATAGATGCAAATAGATAAAGTGCTATAAAACATACACTTAATAGTGTATTTTGGATGTTTTCTTTCAACCTGTCTGAAAAAACACTTTATGAAAAGCCAAAAAGCACAAAATCTCAAAATTGACAGGTGCCTGTAGTGTCTCCCCTTAACATAACATAATATTATTAATGTCTTTACTGTCACTTTTGAACAATTTAATGATTCCTTAATGAATAAAAGTATCAATTTCTTAAAAAAAATATCTTACCAACCCCAAACTTTTGAATGGTAGGGTAAGTCACTCTTAACTTTGAGAAAATGTCACACTGACATCTGGATTGAAATTATATTCAATTGATTGTTTTTCTATAATTGACCTTTAAGTACCAAAGATTTCCGCACTCATAAAAGGGCCCACAAACAGGTTTCTAAACATGTAAACCAGTTTTCATAGCCAAACATCATTTGCATGTGGGTTGTCTTACCCTCTCGCTGTTGTACAGGTGGAAGTCTGTGGGCCTCAGGAGTGGCACAGGTGACTGTGGTGCCCTGGACTGAAGCAGCTGTTTCAGCCTCTTCAAAGAAACACGAGTACATGTCTCCCTCTAACAGACTGGGCAAACCCCGGACATCCACAGCGATCTAAAAAAAGAAACATTAGTCATGGTTGTAGTCTCAAAATCATTGTCCAGTAATTCATCAGAAAAGCATACCCTAAGGAATAGTTAAAGGATTAGTTCACTTTCAAATAAAATTTCTGATAATTTACTCACCCCCATGTCATCCAAGATGTTCATGTCTTTCTTCAGTCGAAAAGAAATGAAGGTTTTTGATGAAAACATTCCAGGATTTTTCTCCTTATAGTGGACTTCAATGGGCACCAAACGGTTTGAAGGCCAAAATTACAGTTTTGGTGCAGCTTCAAATGATACCAGACGAGGAATAAGAGTCTTATCTAGCGAAACCATCACTCATTTTCGGAAAAAATGAAAATGTATATGCTTTATATGAACAAATGATCGCCTTCCAAGTGCTTCCGCCAAAACCGCACTTTCGTATTCTCCAAAAAGCTTGCGCTGTATGTCCTATGCCTTCCCTATTCGGAAAAAATTTAACTGGAATGGAACACACAGTGTCAAGTTATGTAGGGATTCTTCTCTGTCTCAACGTCTGCCCAAACTTGACAAAAGCCCTATTCGGACGGGATTAGTTTTACATGGGGAGGTGGGGGTAAAGTAATCATTACCAGAGCTTCTCAGTGATTTTAGTCCCGTCCGAATGTGCCATCTCGGTAATCATTACGGACAATGTCAGTAAAGATTACGGCGACTTTTACCTTCTGTAAAAAGGTCCGGAAAAATTACCTCAGGTAATACTAATCCCGTTTGAATAGACCCGCTGTAAATATGTACGGTAAAATTCCGTCATTTCCTGTTTAAAAGTAGTTTTCTGTGCATTTTTCAAGCATGGAAGCACTTGAAGAAACATTCATTTGTGTTGTAGGTGGTGGGACAAGTCTGTGGCAAACCTCTACATACCATTCAGAGCAAAAATAAGACTGAAGCACTTGTCAGAGGCACAAAACTAATTTTATCTTTAGCTAGTGCCTATACTATCTTGTATATATCTTGTCCCGTGCGAATTGGCCAATTAATATTACAAACGTCCTGAGGTAAAATTGCATTACTCCACCTCCTCATGTAAAACTAATCCCGTCCGAATAGGGCTATAGGCTTCAATCAACTCTTGAGTGCGCATGGAATAACTCAAAACATCCTTTATCATCGAAGCAATTTATTTTCAGTAACAACCTGATCCTCATTTGCTTTTCTCATTTGTCTTTGAACAAACTCAGCATGTGGTTTCTTCCAAACTCAGTAGCTATATCCGTGCATGCTTTAGCAACCCTTCTCCTTTGGTTTTATAACCAATATTAGCACCAACTTGGGTAGAAGAAGCACATTTACTGCCAGCAGAGATCCTCTGCACACTGATAATCAAACAAGCACACCTGGTCCTGTGTCACATGTGGAGTTCCAATGGCCAATCAGCTTCCTTGTTTCTTCCAGGTTGCACTATGTGCCCACAACCAATAGTATGCATTATTTTGATCTCAAATCAAAACTCATCTCATCTGATAGATTTTCATTCTTTATTTAACTATAATGAATAAAAAAAAAAAATCTTACAATTTCAAGTTTAACTTCACATACAGCGTAAGCTTTTTGAAGAATACGGAAAGCGGAAGCAAGTTCAATTGTGTTTATAAAGCATATACAGTTGTATTTTTTTCGAAAATGAGCGATGGTTTCTCTAGATAAGACTCTTATTCCTCGTCTGGTATCATTTAAAGCTCTTTGAAGCTGCACTGAAACTGTAATTTTGACCTTCAACCGCTTGGTGCCCATTGAAGTCCACTATAAGGAGAATATTCCTCGAATTTTTTAATCAAAAACCTTCATTTCTTTTTGACTGAAGAAAGACAGACATGAACATCTTGGATGACATGGGGGTGAGTAAATTATCAGGAAATTTTAGTTGAAAGTGAACTAATCTTGGAAATTTTGAATTTCTCACAACATCATAATTTATGATTGAATGATTTTCTACCAGTCTCTGTTCTCCAAGGCTGGCGTTATATTGGCTCAGTGACTCCACTCTCAAGCACTGCTGCTGCTCATCAAAACTCCACAGCCAATGACCTTCAACTGAGCCCAGCCTACAGTCTGAACGCATCCCACACCTGGAGGAGCGAGCAGATAAAAGAGAGACAGTAAGATACCGACAGATAGAGAGAAATAAACTGAAAACTGCAGACTTCAAAGTCGAAACTACAAGATGAAACTCACCGGCCGTCAAGAACACACCAACCACAGTAAGGGTCTTTCGCCGCCAGACAGGAAGTGCAATCAGTGTGCTTGTCACACTCTGCCACAGGCCTCTTCTCCACCTGACCACACGGCACAGCAGGAGAAATCACTGATTCACACATCACACAGTGATGACCCACCGCTTTCACTTCAGGCATATGGGTTAGTGAGTCTGCTCATGACCCACATTAAATATGCACTTTTACATTTTTTTTTTTTTTTTTTTTTTTGTGGTGATTTTAATATATATACAGTACAGTCCAAAAGTTTGGAACCACTAAGATTTTTAATGTTTTTAAAAGAAGTTTCGTCTGCTCACCAAGACTACATTTATTTAATTAAAAATACAGTAAAAACAGTAATATTGTGAAATATTATTACAATTTAAAATAACTGTTTTACTCCAGTCTTCAGTGTCACATGATCCTTCAGAAATCATTCTAATATGCTGATCTGCTGCTCAAGAAACATTTAATGTGTACAATTGTACAAAATATTTGTGTACAATATTTTTTTTTCAGGATTATTTGATGAATAGAAAGTTCAAAAGAACAGTGTTTATCTGAAATCTAATCTTTTGTAACATTATAAATGTCTTTACTGCCACTTTTGATTGATTTAATGCATCCTTGCTGAATAAAAGTATTCATTTCTTTAATTTCTTTTCAAAAAAATAAAAATAAAAATTCTTACTGACCCCAAACTTTTGAACGGTAGTGTATAATGCTACAGAAGCTTTGTATTTCAGATAAATGCTGTTCTTTTGAACTTTCTATTCATCAAGGAATCCTGAAAAAAAAAGTACACAACTGTTTTCAACATTGAAAATAATCATAAATGTTTATTGAGCAGCAGATCATCATATTAGAATGATTTCTGAAGGATCATGTGACACTGAAGACTGGAGTAACGATGCTGAAAATTCAGCTTTGATCACAGGAATAAATTACTTTGTCAAATATATTTAAATAGTACACAGTTATTTTAAATTGTAATAATATTTCACAATATTACTGTTTTTACTGTATTTTTAATTAAATAAATGTAGCCTTGGTGAGCAGACGAAACTTCTTTTAAAAACATTAAAAATCTTAGTGGTTCCAAACTTTTGGACTGTACTGTATATATATATATAATGTTTTATGTATTTGAGGAGCGGAGAAGAGTGCCTTAGTCCATTTATTGTCCAGTCATAGCCAATACTGTCTTAAATAGCCTGTGTATAGCAGCTTCGACATTACATGAGGTTTGGCCAAATTACAGAAAAAAAATGAATGCCCACATAGCTACAGCAAACTTTATAACCTGTAAGTTGGTGAAAACATAATGCAATGTACTGCCTCAGATGTGGCCGGTCTAATGACAGACAAAACACACATTTGAGCTTGATTTTGGTAAAATATTAATAATAATGACATGCAAATGTTTGACCATATATAAAGCCACAAAATCAACTTTGACAACGCTGTTTAATTATTTAAAAAAAAAAAAATCTATTTCCCGAAAAGTAGAGTTTTTGGAGATACAAGGTTTCTGCACGACATTGACGATATAATTATTTTCAACATACTTAATTTGCCTATAATTATTATAGAGTTTCAGTTTTTTATGAGCACTTAATACTTGTAATATGTCACACTGCACAACAATTTAAATGAATTTCAAACAAACTAAAAGTTAATTTGAAAATGATAAAATATATTTCCATGTTATTTGCCAACTACACTGCCAAACAAAAGTCTGGGATCAGTAAACAAAACTAAAAAATTCTTATCGCACAGGTTTAATGAAGACCTACATTACATTACAATTTTAGAACAATTTAATTTTTTAAAGGCATTTCTTATGCTCAAAAACCTATGATCAAAATACAGTAAAAGCAGTAATATTGTGAAATATTATTACAATTTAAAAATAACTGTTTTCTATTTTAATATATTTTAAAATGTAATTTATTCCTGTGATCAAAGCTGAATTTTCAGCATCATTACTCCAGTGTTCAGTGTCACATGATCCTTCAGAAATCATTCTGATATGATGATTTGATGCTCAGTTATGATTAAATTATTATTGGTGCTCCATTATTAATAATGGTTCTTATTATTATCAATATTAAAACAGTTTTTGCTGATGAATATTTTTAAGGAAAGTGTGATAATTTTTTTCAGGATTCTTTGATGAATAGGAAGTTTAAAAGAACAGTATTTATATGGAATATAATTTTTTTAACATTATAAATGTCTTCTTTCTCAGCTTTGACATCACAGGAATAAATTACATTTTAAAATATACTCAAATAGAAAATAGTTATTTTAAACTGTAATAATATTTCACAATATTACTGTTTTTACTGTATTTTTGATCAACAGAATGCAGCCTTGGTGAGGATAAGAGAACCTTAAACCTTAAAGAACCTTAAACCTTAAAATTTTTGCAATTATTCCAAACTTTTGAGCGGTAGTGTACTAATGGCGTGTTTTTTGAACTCACAGAATGGCTGGTCATGATGTAAATGTGTTTATGAGTGGAATCCAGTAGTAAGTCACTGTTGATGGCCAAACCAGGTTGGATGAGAAGGGTGGAGTAATTCTCCGCCTCCCCTGAGTTACTCAGGAACACCTATCATAAGATAAAAAGCACATTGAACACACCACGAAAAAAGTGATTTTCAATAAGTAACCTGACAATGGCTCCTCAGAACTTCCTCAAGGTTTAATTGCATATTAAGGCTTATGAAAGTACATCAATTGCAACAGGACACCTTAGAGACACGAGGAGAGCTGGATGCGGACAGGTCTAACTAAAAGTGCTGAAAGTGTCTGCTGAAAAGGTTTAGCGCTAGAGCACTTCTAAGTCTCATTAAAGGAAAAGGACGTACAAGGATCTGAGCGAGGTGCCTAATGCCTCTTGAATTCTATCACAACTGGGGTCGATTTCAGCAAACCAGATTAGAACAGTGAGAATCCCATCAGAAGAGCAGGTATCCTGCTTAAGAGTCTCAGACACCTTATACCAAGAGCTGCTCACGCACTCCGCCCATTCAGGTTTGCGTTTTAACTGGATTAGCATTGACAAACTGTCGTCCACAGTCTACTGCAGGAGGAATCATGCATTGCAACATTATTGTATTATGCAAGACTGAATAGCTGTACATGCGAGTGTGTGTAGGCTTGGAGGAAATGTGTGTTTGTGAGAGAAAATACAAAATGTATATGCAATTCTTCAGTTAGGGGCACTTCAACTGAAACAATGTGAAAAAGATAGGATGAAATATTTAGTTCTTTTGTAAGAAATATGGACATATCAATATCTGATCTTCTTTCAAACAATTTCTATAGAGAAATGTGTAATGTAATTGAACCAAAAACAATGGAATTTTAACCATGATATCATTTATTTACCAAAAAATATACAAAGATGCCAAGTCCTACTGAGGAAAAAGTTAGGACACCCTATGCGCTAATAGCTGGTATTGCCCCCTTTGGCTGAAATAACCTCAATAAGACGTTTCCAATGACTGTCTACAAGTCTATGATAGTGAGTTGGCCAGCCCAGCTGCAGCAAAGCAGCCCCAAACCATGACATTTCCACCCCCATGCTTCACAGTTGGTATGAGGTTCTTGTGCACAAATGCTGTCTTTGGTTTGCGCCACACATGTCTTCTGCTACTGGGCCCAAACAATTCAACTTTGGATTCAAGAATAGGGGGTGTAACCCCAACATCCTGGCCAAATTTGCCCATTGGCCTCTGTCCACCACAGCCTCCTAATCATCCCCATTTACTGATTGGCTTCATCACTCTGTCTCCTCTCCACCAATAAGCTGGTTTGTGGTGCGCGTTCTGGTGCAATATGGCTGCCGTCGCATCATCCATGTGGATGCTGCACATTGGTGGTGGTTGAGAATATTCCCCCTTCCATATGTAAAAGCACTTTGAGCACCCAGAAAAGCGCTATATAAAATATAACAAATTACTATTATTTTTACACTTTGCAGACCTTTTACATTCACAAACAGCTTTATTACACACTGCATGAAAAGCACAATACAACACTAATTCCGAAAATGTTGGGATGTTTTTTAAATTTGAATAAAATGAAAACTAAAAGACTTTCAAATCACATGAGCCAATATTTTATTCACAGTAGAGCATAGATAACATAACAAATGTTTAAACTGAGAAATTTTACAACTTTATGCACAAAATGAGCTCATTTCAAATGTGATGCCTGCTACAGGTCTCAAAATAGTTGGGACGGGGGCATGTTTACCATGGTGTAGCATCTCCTCTTCTTTTCAAAATGGTGTGAAGACGTCTGGGCATCGAGGTTATGAGTTTCTGGAGTTTTGGTGTTGGGATTTGGTCCCATTCTTGCCTGATAAAGGTTTCCAGCTGCTGAAGAGTTTGTGGTCGTCTTTGGCGTATTTTTCTCTATAGGTGAAAGATCTGGACTGCAGGCAGGCCAATTCAGCACCCGGACTCTTCTACGACGAAGCCGTGCTGTTGTAATAGCTGCAGTATGTGGTTTTACATTGTCCTGCTGAAATACACAAGGCCTTCCCTGAAATAGACGTCGTCTGGAGGGAAGCAAATGTTGCCCTAAAACCTTTATATACCTTTCAGCATTCATAGTGCCTTCCAAAACATGCAAGCTGCCCATACCGTATGCACTTATGCACCCCCATACCATCAGAGATGCTGGCTTTTGAACTGAACGCTGATAACACGCTGGAAGGTCTCCCTCCTCTTTAGCCCGGAGGACACGGCGTCCGTGATTTCCAACAAGAATGTCAAATTTGGACTCGTCTGACCATAGAACACTTTTCCACTTTGAAACAGTCCATTTTAAATGAGGCTTGGCCCACCGGACACAACGGCGCTTCTGGACCATGTTCACATATGGTTTCCTTTTTGCATGATAGAGCTTTAGTTGGCATCTGCAGATGGCACGGCGGATTGTGTTTAGCGACAGTGGTTTCTGGAAGTATTCCTGGGCCCATTTAGTGATGTCATTGACACATTCATGCCGATGAGTGATGCAGTGTCGTCTGAGGGCTGAAGACCACGGGCATCCAATAAAGGTCTTCCGCCTTGTCCCTTACGCACAGAGATTTCTCCAGTTTCTCTGAATCTTTTGATGATGTTATGTACTGTAGATTATGAGATTTGCAAAGCCTTTGCAATCTGATGTTGAGGAACATCTTTTTACGCACTCTTTCACAGCTCTGCCAATCTTTACTTCTGAGAGACTCTGCCTCTCTATGACATCCCTTTATAGCTAATCATGTTACAGACCTGATATCAATTAACTTAATTAGTTGCTAGATGTTCTCCAAGCTGAATCTTTTCAACATTTCTTGCTTTTTCAGCCATTTGTTGCCCCCGTCCCAACTATTTTGAGACCTGTAGCAGGCATCAAATTTGAAATGAGCTCATTTAGTGGATAAAAGTGTAAACTTTCTCAGTTTAAACATTTGTTATGTTATCTTTGTTCTATTGTGAATAAAATATTGGCTCATGTCATTTTGAAAGTCTTTTAGTTTTCATTTTATTCAAATTTTAAAAAACGTTGCAACATTTCCGGAATTTGGGTTGTAGAAGCACTTTCATAACCGACCTTATGCATATAGTGATGATGGCTATTCAAAAAATGTGTCTAAATGAATCACTTGCCTTTCACTGCAAAAATGTCACACATGCTTGTGAACAATGACACTGACTTGCCAAAATGTGTCAAAGTAGCAGAAAACAGTGTTTGACTGTCAGAGGGAGATTTGGGTCATGTAATGTTGTCTAGAATTAACCAAACACTACGGTTTAACCTTTGACCATTGTGGGATGCAAATACAGTCAGCGCAAGGCCTAGACGTAATTTGGTCTGTGTTTAAATTTCAGCTCATGAGCCCTTTGAGTATACAAGCATTGTCAAAATGAGACCAAATGATCAGTGGTCTCTGAGCAATCGCAGTCCCTGCAAATACACACTGTTTTATATAATGTGGTTTGCGGTAAAGGCTGCTCAGCAGTCCGACTTAGGAAACACAAAAAGCTTTAGGTATGCTGTTTCAGCACTATCTTGGCTATGACACATTCGCCCAGAAGGCAAAATCTCTTTCCTGCTTAAGTAGACAGATAATATTACCATATTAAGTGGACTAATATTTCCCTAGGGGTTTAAAAGGCATACTATAAATCATAAATATATTGTTTTAGAAATAACCAGTGAAAGAGCTCATTTTCATGTCACATACCTTATGCAAATTGCCTTTGGAGTCACCCAAGAAAACAATAGTATGCCCCTCCTTTACACTAACAGCGACAGCAGTTAGACGGGCGGATGGGTTGTCCCATACGGCTTTGGCTTTAACTGGATCCCGGCTCGCCATTGGGCTCGGGGTGTGGTCCGAGCCACAGGGATAAGCGTTCAGGGTGTTCTGCAGGACACAAAAACAAGATTTCGTGACGTTGGTTTTGGCAAAACCGTTGTAGCATAATCCAGTTTCATGTTGTGTAATAATAAACTCTGCAAATCTCCCTTTTTTGTACCATAAGGGTTTAGTTCTCAGACTATTGCCTCAAGGCTGTCAAATCCTCTTAGTTCAGAAAGCCAGATTAGATGAAGATTATCTTGGTCTCACACTAGGATGGCAAGGCTGCTCCTTTCTTTGAGACTAACGCTATCAAATCTGCTCCAGCGGTCTTTGATAAAATCTAGCTTGAATGTCATGCCATGTTCCCTCATTATTAGAAGTGAACTGTGATTCTGTTTGTGTACCAGAACATATGGGGATCAGGAAAATGTGTTTGAAAGTTTGAGGATTTGCAAGAATCACAAAGAATCATGTATTTGGGTGGTGGTTTTTGTGTCTGGATCAGTAACATCCTTCTTAAAGCGATAATTCGCCCAAAAATTAAACATGAGTCATCAGTTTTTTCACCCTTATGTCCTTAAAAACCCTATGATTTTCTTCTGTGGAACAAAAAGTGAGAGATTTTGAAGAATGTTCAAGCTGCTCTTTTCCAGTCAATGATGGAGACCAGTTAGGGTTGACAAAAGTACTGACTTCATTACCGAGATGGTACTGAAATTTTAAAAATGTGCATTTCCCCCTTAGCATTTTGAGCGGTGCTGAGTGGATTCTTAAACACCTCTGATTGGCCATACACACGGGAGCATCTGAAAGCGTTAATATATCCGCTAATAGATGGATCGGCTGATAGCCGCCTGCTTTCAAACGCTCCCGTGTGTATCTGTGTAAGCGCTCGCTGAGGATGTCTATTTGCAACATGTTTCTGAAGCGTTGATCATTGTAGTCAATCACAGACATATCTGTTGAGTGTGTGAACACAATGGCCAATCAGAGGTGTTTATAACAACGTGAGGCTGAGTAAATGATGACAGAATTTATAGTTTTATGTAAACTATCCTTTTAACAAGCAATTCTATTCTTTCTAGAAGTCTGCTAGATATCTAACCCTCCTCAAACATGTCTTTCTCCTTCCTACCCCCTCTTCTAGCAGACATCATTAGTAGTTTAAGCTTGTGGGGTTTATTGATCCGAATAACCATGTTTAGGAGAGAGCAGGCCGGGTTCTGGATGCTGAATAGGCAAATACATGGAGGTCATGAAGAGGTTGTTTGCCTGTGAGCCCACATCCTTGAGGTCTTTGATTTGTCTAAAAGATCTTGTTAGGACTAATGCTGGGTAGGCCTGTCTTACGCTCATCAAAGAGTAAATCATAATTCACTCAGATCATGGCAGGCAGAATAGTATGAGCTAAAGCAATTTGCCTGAGAATTAATGAGGAGCAATGCATTTAAATTAGGATAAATGTTAGTTTGAACACACCGTTAGAGGAAAATGACGCGGCCCAGTTCCCTAGAGTTACATTGTTGGCATCCTTTTCCCATTTTCCCATGCTTTTCAATCAAAGTTAAACTACTATGATGATTATGTGGGAACGGTTGACCTCAAAACCTATTTATATGGATAATTTATATGTATGATGTTTCAATGTGAAGAGAGTGAACTGCATCTGTCAAATGTTGCTGAAAAACAAACACTGTGAGACCGTGTCAGAATCAAGTGTGATGAACCAAATACATTTTTAGCATCAATTAAATTTTTGGCTTCTTCAAGGCTTTTCTAACCCTTTTATTTAAGCCTGGGTCATGAAGCGTTTAGGGTGCTATCAACAAATTGCAGAGCCATAGGCATACAGTGTGAAAAAACTAAAATACACTTTTCACACTCTCGCCAGTTTAATTAGTCTACTAACAAAATCCAAAAGCATAATTTTACAGAAGAAAATTATGTGAAAATTATGAAAATTGTGTACGTCATTTCAACCATCATTTCATTCTTGCATTTAATAACATTCTGTGGTGCAAATGACACTTTTGAATAACATTTTTGGAATAAAATGTCTGACTCTTTTGTCTTGCTAAAGCTAATTTCACAACTATTGGGCTGGGTATATTACTGAATATCACTGTTCAAGTGATATTTTTCTTGTTTTATTCATTATATTACGTGTCATATTTCATCTCAAGCATTGCATTGACACTGTTGTCTCTTTTCTAACTAAGTACACTTATTGAAACAACTATATTAAGAGGCAAAAATGTTCAGTTACACTTTATTTTACAGTAATTACTTAAATAAGTACTGAGTACTATTAATTAACTACATGTACTTACTAGAGAGTTACAGTTAGGGTTAGGGTTTGGTTTAGGGTTAGTTACTTATGCATAATTTACTGTTATAACTATAGTAAGTACATGTAGTAAGGTATAACTACGGCACTGTAAAATAAAGTGTTACCAAATGTTCAGCGTTTGAAATTATGACAATTGTGGGACAGCTGTAATTATTTAGAATCAATAGAAATCTGTTACTACCGTTTAAAAGTTTGGGATCGGTAAGATATTTGATGTTTTTAAGACGTTTCGTTTGCTCACCGACAGTAATATTGCGAAATATTATTACTATTTAAAATAAATGTTTTCTATTTTTATAAATATTTTAAAATGTAATTTATTCCTGTGATCAAAGCTGAATTTTCAGCATCATTACTCCAGTCTTCAGTGTCACATGATCCTTCAGAAATCATTCTGATATGATGCTTTGATGCTCAAGAAACTTTTATTGTGTAAAATTGTATAAAATATTTGGTGTACAATATTTTTTTTCAGGATTCAAAAGAAAAGAAGTTCAAAAGAACAGCGTTTATTTGAAATATAATATTTTATAAAATTATAAATGTCTTTACTGTCACTTTTGATCGATTTAATGCATCCTTAAAGTGTTAGTTCACCCAAAAATTTAAATTATGTCATTAATGACTCACCCTCATGTCGTTCCAAACCCGTAAGACCTTCGTTCATCTTCAGAACACAGTTTAAGATATTTTAGATTTAGTCCGAGAGCTTTCTGTCCCTCCATTGAAAATGTATGTACGGTATACTGTCCATGTCCAGAAAGGTAATAAAAACATCATCAAAGTAGACCATGTGACATCAGTGGGTTAGTTAGAAGTTTCTGAAGCATCGAAAATACATTTTGGTCCAAAAATAACAAAAACTATGACTTTATTCAGCATTGTCTTCTCTTCCGGGTCTGTTGTCAATCCGCGTTCACGATTCCGCAGTGACGCTGCTTGTGACAGCGGTTGCTGCTGTGTAGGAGCTTCTTCCATCGCTCTTAGTTCTTCGTCCGTGTATTCGGGTTCAAATAAATATGGCTGAGCAAAAAAATGCAAGTCTTCCTCTGTGTCGAAATCCTTAGACATGTTTGCAAAGGTTGTTTTGTTTACAGCGTGCGTCTCCCTCAGACTGTAAACGAAGCTCGGGCGCACCGGATAACATGTCAGCAGCGTCTTACGTCAGCAGCATCACTGCGGAGTCATGAACCACACTCCGGAGCAGAAGGGGGCAGTAATGCACCAATAAGCTGGATGCCAACCGCCGTAAACCAAGAAAGAAGAAGAAGAAGAAGAAGAAGCGGAGTCGTGAAGAGAAGACCATGCTGAATAAAGTCATAGTTTTTGTTATTTTTTGGACCAAAATGTATTTTCGATGCTTCAAAATGTCGCGGATGTCCTAATCGCCAAAAACAACCACGGCGACGTAAAAGTGCATTACCAACGCCAACAGATGAAAGCATTCAATGGAATCAATTCAATGGAATCAATTCAATGGAAAGGATTCCGGAAGAGAAGACAATGCTGAATAAAGTCATAGTTTTTGTTATTTTTTGGACCAAAATGTATTTTCGATGCTTCAACAAATTCTAACTAACCCACTGATGTCACATGGTCTACTTTGATGATGTTTTTATTACCTTTCTGGACATGGACAGTATACCGTACATACATTTTCAATGGAGGGACAGAAAGCTCTCGGACTAAATCTAAAATATCTTAAACTGTGTTCTGAAGATGAACGGAGGTCTTACGGGTTTGGAACGACATGAGGGTGAGTCATTAATGACATCATTTTCATTTTTGGGTGAACTAACCCTTTAATTTCTTCATTCATTTCTTTAATTTCTTTTTAAAAAAAAATAAAAATAAAAACCTGACCCCAAACTTTTGAAGGGTAGTGTATGATGTTACAAAAACTTTGTATTTCAGATAAATGCTGTTCTTATGAACTTTCTATTCATCAAGGAATCCTGGAAAAAAAAGCAGCACAACTGTTTTCAGCATTGATAATAATCATAAATTCTTGAGCATCAAATCATCATATCAGAATGATTTCTGAAGGATCATGTGACACTGAAAACTGGAGTAATGATGCTGAAAATTCAGCTTTTCCATCACAGGAAAAAATTACTTTGTAAAATATATTTACAAAGTAAATTAAATAGTAATAATATTTCACAATATTACTGTTTTTACTGTATTTTTAATTAAATAAATACAGCCTTGGTGAGCAGACAAAAATTCCTTTTAAAAACATTGAACGGTAGCGAATATAAATATAAAATGAAACATACACACAGATAAATCATTCACGATAAGATCTATAACATTCATTTTGAAAATAAATAGAGTAAAATTTTAATTTCAAGCCAACTTTAAAATTAGGAAAAGGTGATTTTTACTTTGTTTCAATAATATTGTGTCATGCCTCCATACTTGAAACTCTCTATCAATTTACTTACTGTGGGCAGGTTGGCACAGTTGGATTTAACGTCGTACTCGATGTATGCCACCGCGCTGCCGTTTTTCTCCCCATTCTGCGTGTAGCACAGGTCTCGTGTAGCATCGATAGCACGGTCCACTTCATCCAGAGAGTACACGCACAACGTCGATTCCTCACTGGGTCCATTAGCAGCACTAACCGCCGTCGAAAAAACTCCCATCAAAACTTGCGAGTTTCCAGATTCCTCACCACCCACCTGCGCCCCCTGGAGGAAATTGTAGTTCCTTCCGCTTGAGTGACACATTAGCGGTACCTCAACGTAAGAGTAATACGCCTGATCGTCCAGACAAACCCGTGCCACATACGTACGATATTCCCGTGAGGCTTTCAGGTCGCGCCTATAGAATAAAAAGTAGACGTGGTTGCGTCGCGCAAAGGTTGCAACAAAATTGTGATCGTACTCCGAGAGGCGTCCGGCAACGGCAAGTTTGGCAGTTTCTTCATAGGAAAACACTGGCTCTGTCAAAAGTTGGCGAGTGGAGACCGGCGGGTGACTGCTGGTGTAGCCTCGGCCCACATACAGGACTGGATCCTTGTCTTGCGGTCGCACCACAAGCCCAACCGTTGATGCCGTAGGGTCGTTAGCCGCCACATACTGCGTATCTACAGGTCTCTCGGCAGAGAAGAGGACTTCCTTCACATTGGCTAGGCTGCGTTTCTGGCAGGTGCCCTGGTGTACGCTGCCACAGGTGATGAGCTGGAGGGAGTATGGATCCACCAAAAGGAGCTTGTTGTGGTTGCTAATGAGCCCAGCCTGAGGGCAGTTCTCCAGGGTTACCGGAGGCAGACAGTCCTTGCTGTCTCTCACTGGGCCGGTTCTTTCATCCACTTCAAGACGGAGGCCATCAAGGCCAGCCAGCTGGAACAGATGGTCCCGAGCCCCCACGTAGACCGTTCCTACACTGGGGTCAGGGTGCAATGCCAGGTGCTGGAAGACCGTGTTGTTGGAAGAGAAGCGAGAGTAGCTGCTGTGGACCCCCAGAACACCCAGGATGAGGGACTGAAGCAGGGTCAAGATGAGGGCCATCCCACACTGCACTGCAAAAACACTGATCGCATAAGACATGAGTCAGTATTACAGCAGTATTAGCTCACAGCACAGTGCCAAACATAGTACAGTTAGTCAAAGACATGTTAAGGATAACTTTATGCAAATTATTGATTATCAGGTTTTCAAGTTTCAATGGGACTGTCCCGTCCTGTTTGATGATATCAAATAGATATGTACCACAGAATAATATTTCATATTATACCGCAATAATATACTACAGTATAGAAACTGTATATAGATTTTTCATAGAATAATTACAATGGCCCATGAGCATGGTATTACCGTGGTAATTTGGTAAATATAGCATTTTTCTTTTGTTTTGTGACAAACTTCCAAAAAACTGAAAGCGTGGCAACAAAAACAACAACAACAACAACAAAAACAGTATAATATTATTATTGTTTTATGTTTTTTGGACATGGTTACCATGGTACTATAACCATGTTTATACACATGTTTTTAAGTGTACAAAATTTATACCATTTTTTAACAAGGTATTACTATGGTACAAACCCAAATAAACCAAAAACAAGGCATTGATGTGGTAAATATATAATAAAAAATATATAATAAAATTAAATAAATCAAAAACGAGGTATCAACATGGTATAATACCCCCCCTAAAAAACAAACAAAACAACATGTCATGTTTTTATAAGTGTGTTATAAAGGTACTCAAAAGAATACCACAGTATTACATGCTATAGGTACAAAAAACATTATAACCACATATTTGTAAGTGTGCAGGCCTACATACATACTATATAATTAAGTAGTCTTCAACATAAATGAATTATGATTTTGACACAAGACAACAATCTTCAGACAAGGCCTGTAAAAACAGCTATATTTAAGAACTATGATGGGAAAGTAACACACATACCATTTGTCAGACATATAATGTTCGGGAGGCTGCTGTCCTCTTGGTTATCCAGTGGCATAGCACATGCCTGAGGAGACAGTCTGTGAGGGTAGAAAAACATGCCGATTAGCTCTTACACAGAGCGGCATTGAGCAATCTGAAGAGAGGAGGCTTAATGCCATTGTGGCTCATGGGAGACACAGCTGTTGAGCTGAGCAATGCTTCCCTGACAGGAAATTGGATGATATAGGCCCTAAGTCACCATCGAGGCCCTAATGCATTGCTCTGCAGTAACAGATTGGCAGAGATCCTGTACTCTGAGGAGGCAAACTGTCGATGATGTTTTATATGAATTAGATGTGATTAATAAGAGGCCATTATAGGGTAGTAGTCTCCGCTTTCTTGAGGCTATTCAAGCTGACCTAAACAATCAATAAGATAAAAAGTGAAATAATGTGATTTGATGACTTGTGTTATAGCTCAGCTTCACCCCTGAATCACCATTTCCCTAAGTGGAGCACCTTTCTTTCATTACCCACATTCACTTGTCCACTACTGATCTTGTTCCCCAAGTCAGCATGGAATAAATGGGCACAGTTTAAAGGCACAATAGAGAGACACTTACAAAACTGACTGTAGGTCAATGAATAAGATGATTACATGTTAGCCAGTTAAATGTCTCTGGTTTGGCTATTTCCTGCTAACAAATGATTTGTGTGATAGATTATTAACCTGGTAATAACTATGCTGCCACTTTGGAATATAGGTTACCAACTTCTAAAGTGTATTTTCTCTATTAAAAGACTAAAAGATAAAAGAGGGAATGGGAATCACAAAGAATTAAACAATCCTGATTCGCGTTCCTTAATGGTTCCATTAATGATTCTTTTGCATTTACGTAAGTAGTATTTAGAAAGCAGAAATGCTTGGATCATTTCAATAATTAATGTAAATCAACAAAGAACAAAACATGGTCACATTAATTGTTTTTATAAAATACAACTGACAAAAATCATAATGCATATCTTTATCCACACTTTGTCATATGAACAAGTCAGGAACTACATTAATTTAAATCTCATCATAAGTCATAAGTACAATATAAAACAGTCACTCATGGAGTTGGCAAATGACAAAATGAAGGACTTGTGGTTCAGGAAATGATTTTGCTCCAACAGATTCATAAAGGTGATTCACTAAAAAAGTACCGGCTCATACAAGTCATTTGCTCGGTAAGTTTGATTCCTGAGCAAAAGACTCTTATGAGCAGGTTATTTTTATTAATTGCGCTGTATGTTTTTGATTCACTCAAAAGAACTGGATCATAAGAGTCATTCACTTGGTAGGTCTGATTCCTGAGCAAAAGACTTTTACGAGCAGGTTATTTTTATTTATTGCACTCTGTGTTTTTGATTCGCTCAAAAGAACCAGCACATAAAAGTCATTAGCTGAAGAATGAGACTTCACTAGTTACGCTGTATGTTTTAGGTTCACTAAAAAGTAAGGGCTTATAAGAGAATAAGAAATGAGTATAAGTACTCAGCTGGTCATATGATTTCAACATGGCAGCCACCAAGAGAGGAGACCACCATTATGTAGAACAAAACACTGTTTTCTAGGCTAGTCATTTCATATTAAAGTACATAATTTTAGACACATAGTATATAATGTAAAACAGTGCAAAATAGTACATCATTTAAAAAAAAAAAAGTACTGTTTATTTCTTTGTGTAAACCTAAGAAAATGTTTTGTATGATGCACCACTAAAACAAGTACCACAACAGTTTGAAGATGAGGTGCTACAACCAGACGTTTGTATGGTAAATTGGTACTAACTAATGACAGACTTGTTAGCAACAGCATGCTAAAGCTAACAGAGCGAGTGCCTCTGCCAAGCCGTATAGACAAACGTCCAATTAATTCACTGTATTTCAAGTTAACAGAGAACGACTTGACCCCAACATAGTTACTATTAACCAAACCAAACAAATAAAAGTGCCCCAAGCTGACCTATTACCAGATTTTGGAGGTGTGTTCTTCCAAGAGGTCCTGTTGAGCATTTAGAAACCCCCCTCAACATTAGGTTGTACCCTGAAAAGCAGCACAGACAAAAGGTCTCAAAAAGAGCTCAACCTCCACAGTTAGCGAACAGAAAACCGAATAATAGAGGCTCGTTAGGCCGACTGCTTTTAAATCTTCACTAGAATAGACATGCAGGTGGTGTTGATTTAACACCAATGACAGTTAAGGCCAACACAATGCAGAATCTCCTCTTCACAGACCAGTCATAGAAAAAGAGGGGGAAGGAGGAAGCGAAAGAGAGAGAGAGCAAGGATTCCACACAAGAATGACAAGCACTTCACCCTGTATTAAAAGGATAAAACTCTGAGCCGGCCCCTCCGAATCGTCCCTGGGCTGAAGGGAGTGTATTGTTTGGAAGCGTTCCCAGGGGCATAGATTGCTGCCGGGACCGGCAGGGCAACGTTAGGCCCGTGAGGCATGCCTCACACAGCAGCGCCAAGAGGAGACTGACCTCTCTGTCCCTCTGGGAGGGGTTGGCAGTGACCCCACATTTTTATGGCCCCTAACAGAATGTTACGCTGTCACGCCTCATTGGGCATGACAATGAACATGAAAAGTTGCCACTCTGGATGATTAAGAAAGCTATTTATCCATTTTGTGGGACAATGCGGCCTTTCAGCACGTAGAAAGAGGACTGAAACATAATTCACAGCATATGAGACGTCTTTTCAAATATCAAACCGATGTCGTTAGCCTCTCCGCTAAAGGAGATTTGTCTGTAAAATATGGTGAATGGGTGTTGCGAACAATCCTCGGCTGTATTTCGGATTTTTCCAAGAAGGCGTGAGAACTGAAAGAGAAATGAGGGAGAGTAAGAGAGTGAAACAGTAGCATGCTCATGAGAGAGAGAGTGTTATTAATAGAGCTCTTCAACAGAGGGGCATCGCAGCATACCCTGCATTCCAGACACTATTGTTGACCTTTCCATGGTCCTTCTTGCGTAGCCGGACTTTTCACTATTGGGATAATGGGTGTCCAACTTTGCAGTTTAGTAGCCAAGAACTGCCCGCCTAGACAAGGAAAATGCATCAGATCTAAAATTACCAACCATGTGTTTTGATTTAAGTGGCGTTTAGAACACGGAGTAATTTGAAGTGATTGACAGTTCGGCGTGGGAAAAAGTCATTCAATTAAGTGCACAGCAGTGTCCATCCATGGATGGCTGTACAGAAAATTGTACCAAATTTTACTTGTACAGAGATATTACCCCACTAGTCGTAGCAAACAGAACTGCAAAAATAATGATAGTTTCCAAACAAGCTTCAAGCTGCTACTAGGGCTGTACGATTTGGGAAATGTGTCATTGTTTACAAAATTGATCCAAGACCAGGTTCATGAGTTCACAGAGATCATCGCCCCCCTAGTGGCAAACTACTGAAATTTCGAAACAGTTATGATGTCACAAAACCTTGTTTACTGAAATCACGTGACTTTGGCAGTTTGATACGGACTCTGGATCACTGGTTCGAAACTAATGATTGGCCAAGGTTTTAAAGCTTCAAAGCATGTTTCGAAAGTGCCCATCACTACTGACTAACAAGCAGTAAATCGTTGGTAACACAAGAATGAACCTCATTGGTTATTGCTTAAGCTCAAACGTGCTGCGTAACACGAGAATGAACCTCATTGGTTCTTGTGAAGCTCAAACGTGCTGCGTAACACGAGAATGAACCTCATTGGTTCTTGCTGAAGCTCAAATGTGCTGCGTAACACGAGAATGAACCTCATTGGTTCTTGTGAAGCTCAAACGTGCTGCGTAACACGAGAATGAACCTCATTGGTTCTTGTGAAGCTCAAACATGCTGCGTAACACGAGAATGAACCTCATTGGTTCTTGTGAAGCTCAAACGTGCTGCGTAACACGAGAATGAACCTCATTGGTTCTTGCTGAAGCTCAAATGTGTTGCGTAACACGAGAATGAACCTCAGTGGTTCTTGCATGTCAAGCAAACATGCTTGATCTTCTGTTTACCATAACCGATGTGTGAGTTGATGAATGTTTATATGTGAATAAAAGCCTAAATTAAATCTGTTCAGGGTATAAAGTGAAAATTTGGACTAAACCACTCAATTCATATGGATTTATTTTACAATCTTTTTATAAACTTTTTGAAGCATCAAATTGGTAGTTGCACAGGCTGTCAATGAAGGGACAGAAATCGCTCAGATTTCATTAAGAATATCTTCAATTGTGTTCTGAAGATGAATGAAAGTCTTATGAATGAGTATGGAACGACACAAGGGTGAGTAAATGATGACAGAATTTTCATTTTTGGGTGAACTAACCCTTTAACTTAGTTTTCATGCAACAGGGCCCAGGACTTCCCAGCAACCTGTCTGCAAAGATCAGCCATAAAAACAAATAAATTATCCATAGCAGCGTTACACTCAATCCCAGACTTCTGACAGTGTCCCACTTCCTTCAAGCAGACGAACTTCCCATGACAGCTGGACCCTCATTACTATAAATATCCCCATCCTAAACCACTGATGTCACAGTTGCAGATTGGGTGGAGACACGACCAAACTCACACAGCCAAGTCTACTGTTTCTCATCAGTCTCACTGTATCTGCCTGTGCCGTCGCTGTCATGCTGTGGTCTCTCTAAGTCTCTTTCACAAGCTCGCCTGTGCCCACAATTACCCTTGGCACAGAAACCAATGTGAGCAACTTTATTTGTGGCTCAATGTGCCAGTGTACTGACAGAAACGTCATGAGACCCTACAAATGCCACATCACATCACAGAAAGCAACTACAGCATGAGAACAGAACCACATGTGAGAAAAATATTAACATATAATTCATATCATCATGAGTTGTATAGCATGCTAAATGTGAAGTATGCAAAATTAGAAACTGTGCCCCAAATTGTAGAGTGGATTTTCAGAGTATGCACTCATGCATGCCATTTTGGGCTAATGTTACCCACAACCCCTTGCTCAAGATGCAATTTATGATTCAATGCTAGCTTCTGTAGAGAATACTTCTGGCCTGAATATGCAAATGAAGACAAATGCTTAGTCAACACATTGCAAGTGTGTGTGGTACTGTACTACAGGGGGCGATAGAGTTCAACTGACAGCTCTCCAACCCAGTGTTATTTTAGTATCATTCATATACTATTATATTATTTATTAACATTTTGAATTAGCTTGTATTTTTAAAAGCCAAGTTTTAGTAATTTTGCTGTGCTTTTGTCATTTTGATTAGTTTTTGTTTTTTAATACTTCCATTTAGATTTAATGTTTTATTTCAGTTTTAGAAATATTAGTACTTCAACTTCAACTTTTATTTTTTTTTATATTTTATCTCAGTTAGTAACCAAGGCAACATTTGAATAAACATTGAATGAACTCTAGAATGTATAAAGGGGGTCAAATTCCTTTGGCAGGGTGTAATTTTTTAAATGTTTTATCAATAAAAGGGTCATTGACAAATAAGGTTTTTAAAAGTGTCAAAAAATATAATGGAGATATAATTAATTTTGAAGTTTTATTAAGTGTTAACAATGAGATTATGTGGTTTTTATAATCAATTAACACTGCTTCTGTCATTTTTTACAAGATGGAAATTTGTAAAATTTGTCACCAAAAAGTCATTTAGTTCAACCAAAAATTCGGTTTTACCGAATGACACTTTTGGTTACGCCAAATGACGATATTTTCAAACAATGCTAACAGGCTGATATCTAGCTAGCTAACAAAAGGTGAATCAAACATTTTATATTTAGTACAAGTTTTTAAAATATTACAACATTTTCCATGTTTTATAGCGGTTGCACCGAATGACCTGATGTTTCGGGACATGCGTATGAACAAGTGAAAACATGAATTTTTCAAATAGTTAAGAGAGAGTTAGTTACTTTGCTTCATGATCATGTGGTCCTTTGCAGGTGTCTGAATGATGTCACATCCTGTCACATGATAATGACTGCATGACTTGATCTAAAATGATCTCTTTATATTGGTTACTCCGAATGACATCAATGAATTTCATTTTTCCGGACATTCTTTCTCATAACAAATCAACGACTTCTACACATAATTTCAATACCATTTTGCACTATATTGATATATGATGTTATAAAATCATGCCAGAATAAAAAATATATACATTTATTACATTTAAAGATATTTTAATCTCAAATGAAATGGCTGTATTGGCCTTTGGACAGTTACACCAAATGACCTTTTGGCACTTCAAAATCTTTATATGTAGCAAAATAACCTTTTGAATTTGATAAAAGAGATCTAGTTGTACTACTTTACATACTTTGGATGTCATGTTGTTTTTTTATTATTATTAACATTTTATTAAAACCTTTTTTCTGACTCCATCAATGTCTTTTTATTATATTTCATAATGTGGGGGGAAACAAAAAATACATTTCTGTATTTTGCTTGGAACTACGGATTACTCAAAAATCTGTTGTGCCTTTGCCTATGAGCCAAAAAATCATTTTTGAGAGAACTATCCCTTTAACTAATGTTAACAAATGAGACCTTACTGTAAAGTGTTGCAGTAAATCCTACATTTTTTTTTTTTTTTTTTCAGTGTATGCACATTGGGATTCAGTCTTTTTGAACAGGTCCTTCCCAAGTGATCAATAATGCAGAAGCACAACTGCAGATCTGAATCTTTATGTGGTGAAGTACTGAATGCTGGGCAGCACCACAATAGCAACTGACAGCAGCTGCCAAACAGAGCACCAAAAAACAACTAGATGCTGATCAAGAAAGGAAGGAAGCGGAATCAGCGATTGAGAGTGAGGAAAAGAGGACATCTGCCAAGATTAATTACTGAAATTATATGTAATCATAATTAAACCGACTGCATTTCAGGATTTGGCAAGACATTACGGACTTGTGCATCAGATGTCAGTCAGAGTTCAAAACTGATAAATCAAATTTAATGAGGCACATGTTAAACATCACTCTAACACAATGCAAGTCACTTTGTTTGAAGAGCATTTAAAGGCCCCCAGCAGCTTCTTAATATGGCTGTGTGTCATGAATTTTTCATGGGTTTTCCCATCATAACCTTTTTTTGAAGGGTGATGTCCGTCCCCCTCTGAGAAACTAGCCTTTGTCCTGCCTGACTGACCAGAAATGAAATCCCACGGCTTCAGATGAGCGGTGAAAAACAAAACCGGTTTCAAACTGCGGGGTGGGGGACGACCAGCACACCTGCAGGTGAGGTGAACAGACACTTTTGGAGCCCTATCACACATTCAGATGAAAAGAGGGTTCACGTGGCCACGTTTATCAGGGGAAACCCTGGGACTGGCATGAGGTTTGGGGCGTTTTCAATTATTCAACACACTTTTAGCCTTTATAGTGAACTCCAGATGCTTGCTGTGTGCTGCTTTGATGAATCGTACAGTGATGGGACAAGGGAAGAGTGTCCGAGTGACCCCAGATGTGACAGGGACTTCATTAGACGTCTTAGGCTGGTGCCAAACTGAGGTCAGTGAAGGGTCATGAGAATCAAGTCGCCATTTCCTAACATGCCTTCAAGTACATTTGAATATTAAAGTGACAGTTCCCGATCCAAAAACAACATGTACTCATCATTTTCTCAGCCTTATGTCATATCAACTTAATTTGTTTTTAATTTTTTAAGTATCTTCATGATATTTTCCAATAGCTTACCATAATAGCCAATAGCCAATATGCTTTAATAGCTTTAAGAACATATTATTGTGATTATTCAATAATACACAAACAATACATTTTATTATTAAAACCAATAATTTAATAATGAATTAGTACTAATTTGATAATTAATTTTATAATAATTAAATACTATTTTGCATAATTAAATAATATTTTATGCAATAATTGCACTCACTGATAATCTTACAAATAACCACTTGTATAATCAATTTTTCATAATAATATTTTTGTGTATTATGGCAATATGACAACAAAATAATAATAGCAATAACAATAATATTTACTACTATTTTTATTAAATGAAGCATTAAACAAAATAAGAAATAATACTATTGTAATATTTCACTGTAAAAAAAAAACACTAATTATTAATAATTACTCGCTGATAATCTCAAAAATATCTATTTGTAAAATAAATTTGTATAATAAATATTTCATATTATTCTGTTTATTATGGCAATATGACTATACAATAATAATAATTACTTAGTTTATAGTCATATTGTCATAATACACAGAATAATAAGACATATCTGTACAATCAATATTTATTATTCTATATACTTATTATAACAATATGACTAATTGTTTATATAGAGTAACTGTTATTATTAATGATTAATATTATATTGTTACTAAATTAAATATTAAACAAAATAAGAAATATTACTATTGTAAGATTTCACTGTAAAAAAAAATCATTATAATTATTAATAACTACTCGCTGATAATATCAAATATATGTATTTGTTAAATAAACATTTGTATAGGAAATATTTCCTAATATTCTGTTTATTATGGCAATATGACTATAAAATAATAACAATAAATAAATAATAATAATAATAATTATTATTAATTATTACTATAATATTGTTACTAAATGAAATATTAAACAATAAGAAATATTACTATTGTAATATTTCACTGTAACAAAAAAAAACACTTAACTACTCTGATAATCTCAAAAATATCTATTTGTAAAATAAATATATCTATTATTCTGTTTATTATGGCAGTAAGTCTGTACAATAATGATTAATATCATATTGTTACTAAATGAAATATTAAACAAAATAAGAAATATTACTATTGTAATACTTCACAATCACTATAATTATTAATAACTACTCACTGATAATCTTTTTTTGTTTATTATGGCAATGGTTATTATTAACAGTCTTTTTGTGCAAAGAATTCCCACAGAAAACAATAGCATGTGGGTTTGAAATATTTGCACTGAACATGACTATGCCTTTAAACATTCAGTTTGGTTTCATTTTGACTTGTGTCCTGTGTCTAGACGAGACAACGCTGCCTTCTGTGAGTCAGGGGACATGTGCTGTGTCAGACAGAGGCAGTGACTGTATGCGTCAGGCTGGAGTAACTGATTTACAGCAGGATGATGAAACACTGGCCAATGAAAGAGCCAGCTGATATCAGCCTGCCCTCACATTCACACTTCCCTGAATTATGTCGGCTGGTCATACAAAATCACATTCCTGCAGGACAGCTTCATAAATGGCTCACTGATTATGGCAGCTGAACAGGAGCCAAAGGCCTCGGCATAATATCGGCCGTCCATATATAGTTAAAGCCATTCAAATCAACATGGATAAACACTTCATAGGCAACCACTAATCACTGTGAAACCTTTTAGCCTCGTGTTTTACCCTCAACTGTTGTGGTTCTTTGTTTTGTACAGCCTGTAACAACAGCAGCAACAATACTAGTACTACTACTAATAATATTTAGAAAATGACCAATTATTTTCCCTTTAAGTCATTTTTCTATGTTCATCTGACCTAATTAAATTCCAGTTTATCCCGACAGATATAACTAAAGTTTGTCATTTCTGTATGAGTGGAGTAGAAACACAAAACTACAATAAAACAAATAAAAATACACCATGTTCTGCTATATCAAAAAAATGTTACTACACTTTGAAAGAAAAATAAAATAAAACAGATTATGTACATTTTACAAGAAAATACTATTTTAGTCTTTCTACTTCAACATTTCATGTTTAATTTTGTGTGTTTCATAACATATATATTTGTAATTATTTGTGAAACTTACTAGCAATTTCTAAGTGAAAATTTCAAACAAAGGCTGATAACCAACAAATGATTATTGGATATTGGTTCATTTGTTATTTAGGCTTTTCTGTCTAAATAAATTAAAAATAAAATACTAAGCACTACAATCAATCATTTTAAATGCTACATTTAGGCATCACAACATTATAATGTATGAAAAAGGGATATTAATTTTTGAGATTTGTTAAAGATTACATTTAACAGTGTTATTAAATTATTAACATTTTTAAAGATGATCTTTGAATATTAGATGATGGCAAAGGAAATCTATTGTAAATTTAGGGAAATTAGCTCAATTAAATATTCAATATTGCCACATAAATTAAAAATCTCTAAAATCACCCTATAATTCATATGGTAACAATACATTGTTTGTGCATCCTTATTTATTACAATTCTTCATGATTTATTCCTGGTGTTTCTGAGACCCCAAACAGAAGTATATACTTAAAGGTGCCGTAGAACGTCTTTTTAAAAGATGTAATATAAGTCTAAGCTGTCCCCTGAATGTGTCTGTGAAGTTTCAGCTCAAAATACCCCATAGATTTTTTTTTATTAATTTTTTTAACTGCCTATTTTGGGGCATCATTAAATATGAGCCGATTTAGGCTGCGGCCCCTTTAAATGCTCACGCTCCCCGCCCACGGAGCTCGCGCTTGCCTTAAACAGCATAAACAAAGTTCACACAGTATAATAATATAACCCTCAAAATGGATCTTTACAAAGAGTTCATCATGCAACATGTCTAATCGCGTAAGTATAGTATTTATTTGGATGTTTACATTTGATTCTGAATGAGTTTGATAGTGCTCCGTGGCTAAAGCTAACATTACACACTGTTGGAGAGATTTATAAAGAATGAAGTTGTGTTTATGAATTATACAGACTGCAAGTGTTTAAAAAATTAAAATAATGATGGCTCTTGTCTCCGTGAATACAGTAATAAACGATAGTAACTTTAATCACATTTAACAATACATTAGCAACATGCTAACGAAACATTTAGAAAGACAACTTACAAATATCACTAAAAATATCATGATATCATGGTACTTGTCAGTTATTATTGCTCCATCTGCCTTTTTTCTCTATTGTTCTTGCTTGCTTACCTAGTCTGATGATTCAGCTGTGCACAGATCCAGATGTTAATATTGGCTGCCCTTGTCTAATGCCTTGAACATGAGCTGGCATATGCAAATATTGGGGGCGTACATATTAATGATCCCAACTGTTATGACTGTTACGTAACAGTCAAACCCTTTGAGTACTTTCAGAGCATGATGCCGATGGCACATACTGAGTTTCGTAATGATACATCAATGCATTCATAAAATATAGCATTTTATATCATAATACTGAATTGTAGTTAATGACAATCCCACCAATTTATTTATGTGTCCTCAGAGTGACCCCATACATGTGTGGCGAATTTGGTGAAAATATCTCATTTTGTTTTGGAGTTATAGACATTTATATGTATGAGAACATAAAAAATGACCCAAGAATTATTTTTTTTTATTTTTTTTTTTTGTCACATCCTATCAAAATTTTAACATTAGGGCATTAGTGTATTGTTAACCAGCTAAGGTTCCATGTTTCCTACGCTAGTTTCATCTCGATCGGTTTCGAAGATATTCACAAAAGTTTTTAAGCACTAAATCACCACATTGCAGGCAAAACCCAGCAACTTTGATATCGTTGGACTCGGCAAGGATTCAGGAGTCTAATGAGATGACTTCCATGAAAATAAGTCAACCACATCCAAAGTTATAAGCATATAATTTAACTTCTAAACTTCTCAGGCTCCTTCAGGGTATCGTACTGATGACTCAAACCGAGTTTTGTAATGATATGCTAATGCATTCATAAAATACAGCATTTTAATCACAAAATTCAAAATGGCCGATGGCCAAAATGGCCGATATGGGAAAACTGGATATCATTCTAACAAGACCAAATCTAACAAGACCAAATTTATGAATTTTGGACAAACCTATCTGAAGTTATAAGCAAAAATCATAATTTTACGTATCTCCGGACCAGTAGGTGGCGCTGCACCGAAACGATGCATGTAGCCTCAGGTCATGCTTGTGATGACATGGACCAAGTTTGGTCTGAATACGATAAAGCGTTGCGGAGATACAGCCTTATGTCTATTTTTGCAAGTGCTAGGTAAAATTCATTTGCGCGTTATTTGAAAACGGTTTGAGAAATGAAACTTGAAACTTGAATTCCATAACTTTTTGTCGGCATGGTCTGAAGATGATCTGGTTCAATTTTCGTGAAAATCGAAGTAACTGCCTAGGAGGAGTTCGAAAAAGTTCAAAATGGCGGGAAAATTTTCCTGACGGAAAATGACGTCATAGGGTGCAATCGAATCGTCTTGAGCCAAGGAATCAGAGGGAAACAATTTGAATTTTGTTTCTAACCCTTACGGTTCAAAAGTTATTAGAATAAACATGAGTGACAATATGGACAGGTGGTGGCGCTAGAGGGATTGAGTTAGAGTCTCCAAATTGGCTATGGACACATTTCAGACTGTGCTCTATCAGTGTGCCAAATTTCACAACTTTCCCACATACGGTTCTGTAGGCTGCCATAGACTTCCAGAGCGGAAACGGAAGAATAATAAGAACGCCAACGAATACAATAAGTTCCTACTCTCCTTCGGTGCTTGGGCCCTAATCACTCTCCATCAAGTCGTTCCAAACCTGTACGATTATGTAAAATTCTGTAAACATAACTGTAGTTTTCAAATATGTTTCCAGAAAACTTCCCAGTCAGAGAAACTACTGAAACTACACTAAAAACCGCTACAAACTCACACCATTGGTTGAGCCAGAGTTGCTGGTCAGGCAACATTCATTTTATAGCTTATAGTCTCTCTGCAAATAGTTCTGTGATAGAGTCATTAATCTCTCAGCTGTCAGTTTCACTGTGACATGAGTTCATGTACAGCCCGGGTGTGTGTCCATATGTAATCTGTATGACCATCTCCAATGCTAATTCATCTTGCTGACAAATGGAAAGCACGTTCAATGTGAGCCTCTGTTTGCGGCTCAGATATGAAATGTGCTAGTGAACAGAGAAGAGTTAGCATGCTTATTCATCTGTTTGCACACTAAATGAATATATTACTTCCCACCCACAACTCCAGCACAAAAGCCCCTCTCTCTCGTGCCTCTGAATGGGCCTGAGAAGGCTCTTTGTAGCTTGAGGTTGTCTTGACGACACCCCATGGTCCAGTGATGAGAGGAGTCAACATGGATACATGCTACAGTCGGGGAGTCCATTAGCTCACACCAAAACAGGGCCCCAAAAAGACCTAATAGTATTAGCTAAAGTTTACACCCAACTGAGGATGAATGACAACTTCAGCGTCCAATCACACTTTAAACTAACTAAATGTGTAGTTGTAATTTACAATGTAACCAAATTATGAATATCTTTAGATTACATACGAATTAAAATAAAAAAAATGAATTTGAATGCAACTGCTAAGGTTTAAAAACAAATGCCAAGAATATTAAAACAAACTGACAATGTACTGCTGATTTGAAGAAAATAATAGTTCACTCCCCCCCCAAAATGAAAAAACTTACCCTTATGTTGTTCCAAACTAAATAATTTCCTTGAAGTTGAGTTGTTGTGGTGCTTTTTAATCATTTCTGCAGTTGAGACCATGGACCTGTGTTCAAAAAATTGCATCCATCCATCATAAAAGTAATCCATACGGCTCCAAGGGGTTAATAAAGGCCTTCTGAAGCAAGGTGATGGCATTTTGGAAGAAAAATATCCATATTTAAAGGAACACTTCACTTTTTTTTGGAAAATAGGTTCATTTTCCAACTCCCCTAGAGTTAAACAGTTGAGTTTTACTGTTTTTGAATACATTCAGCCGATCTCCGGGTCTGGCGGTACCACTTTTAGCATAGCTTAGCATAGTTCATTGAATCTGATTAGACCATAAGCATCTCGCTCAAAAATGACCATGAGTGCAGCAGGTGCAATGATATTACGCAGCGCCTCTCATAAATGTCTCCATGGTTGCGAGGCATGTTCCCTGTGCAAACAGGGTGTCACAGGCGGTGCGTAATATCATTGCGCCTGCTGCACTCATGGTACGACAGCAAAGCTCTTTGATTATTACGCCGGAATGAGAGTATAGTTCCTAACCATATCAGCCTAGAAAATCGCACCTTTTCATTTTCCGTCGGTCTTAGTACACGATTTAACTACAGAAGAGTCTTTAGTTTTAAATAGGAAAAATATTGAAACTCTTTGGTCATTTTTAAGCGCGATGCTAACGGTCTAATCAGATTCAATGAACTATGCTAAGCTATGCTAAAAGTGGTACCGCCAGACCTGGAGATCGGCTGAATGGATTTGAAAACGGTAAAACTCAACTGTTTAACTCTAGGGGAGTTGGAAAATGAGCCTATTTTCAAAAAAAGTGGAGTGTTCCTTTAAAACTTTCTAAACTATAGTAACTGGCTTCCAGTAATGGCCGTATGCAAGTCTAGTTCCGGAAGAAGACTGACCTCTGACCCGACGCAAGGCGTACTGACGGACGTGGAAGCACAGAGGATAGAGCAGGGGTCTCAAACTCAAATTGGCGGGGGGCGTTTCTGTGATTGACACCTCATAGGAGGGCCATATTAACATTCAAGCGCAAGAAAGCGCAACATTTCAGAAAGTTTACTTTCCTTTGCATTATTTCTCATTTACTTCAAATTTCATTAGGCCTACTAAAATATTTTTATACGTATACTATAAATATTTTATTTACCATACTAAAATGTAAACAGCAGTGTCTATCTCATTGTTACAGAGTGTAATATAATTATATAATACTATTACTAATATAATACTACTAATATAATACTATTAATTGCAATAGTCTGGTGCAACTTCTCACATCCAACAAGGTGCATGGAATAAAAAAATGTGTAATTTAGGAACAAAACCAGCAACACTTGTGGCGTAGAGGGGTCAGAAATAAACAAAAAACTGGAGCTATATATCAACTTTATTTTGCCAAAAATAAAAATCTCTCATCGTTACATACATTATTAGTTTTTAACACTTAGTGGAAGTATTTTCCCTTACTTTATGTTAGCTTAAATAACATTAAAATCTTGCACTGAACAACACTGTACCGAACACTCATGAATTTGTACACTCTTCTGTTTCTTGACAGACACCTGCAGCGCTTGTGCTCACACAGCTGACACACATTTCTCCAAGATGCCGTTTGAGCATCAGTAACGTTTAATGGTTGCATCAGACGCGTTTCGGTGGTTTAAATCGACGCTCGTGACTTAAAGTCGAGTGCTTTTACTGTAATTTAGGCAAGCGCGCTCGTAATAGAAGCGACGCGGTTGAGAGCGCGGCTCATGGTTGCATAGCAACGACAGACACCACTGGAGCGAAAGTGCATTGAAAAGAAGGAGAATGTGGCGCGGCCGCTTATGTGACGCGATATGTGAATGCCTTTAGAATGGCGACTTTTTCTTTGCATATCAGACAGATAGCAACTAGAGAATAATAATAATAATAATTTTGAGTGCCGGATTATGTTTTATTTTTGAGATCAGTTGCGGGCCGGGTAGAGGGGGAGGGCGGGCCGTAAATGGCCCGCGGGCCGGCAGTTTGAGACCACTAGGATAGAGCAAAACAATCCAAGTCATGAATTTGAAGTCTAAAACAAGAATTTTTAAAGAGAATGTCAGAGGATTTCAATATAAGAGAAGAGGAGCTTGAGTTTATTTCTCAGCCCTATTTGTTTAAACCTTGAGAAGCGTCTACTCTCAACCTAAGCTTACGTTACTCCTACATCCGTCAGGTCAGAGGTCACTCTTTCGCCGCTCCTTGACTTGCGTTCAGCCGTTTGTCAGAAGCCAGTTATTATAGTATATAAAGTTTTAAATATGGATATTTTTTACAGCTGGGGCGATACATCGATTTTCGATCTATACAATGAATTTGAATCAATCTACAGCAGTTTAAAAACTAAGCTCAGAATCGATTCGAGAGAGAATCGCGATTTGCGATACATCCGAAAATATCACAATCGCTCCAGATTCTTCGTATTGCGAGATTCGAGATTCGGTGTATCGTCCCAGCCCTAATATTTTTCTTCCAAAATCCCATCGCTTCGCTTAGAAGGCCTTTAGTTTACCCTCTGGAGCCGTATGGATTACTTTTATGATGGATGAATGCATTTTTTGGGCTTCAAAATCACACCACCCCATTCACTACCATTATAAGGCTAGAAAGAGCCAGGTTATTTTTTTATATAGCTTTGATTGTGTTCGTCTGAAAGAAGAAAGTTATATACATCTAGGATGGCTTGATGGTGAGTAAATCATAGGATAATTTTCATTTTTGGGTGAAATATGCCAGGCAGAAGATAAGTGATGTCAAGTACGGCCACATTGAACACAGTGATAAGTGAGCATGACTTCGACTGCTGTGTGTTTGAGATGGCAGTAGAGTCAACAGGCACTGTGAGGAGCTGATGTAATGGATGTTAATTCATTCACAGGTGCCTGAGGCTGTGTTATTTTCAGAGAGGATTGCTGATAACACTGACTTATGAAATACCCAATAGTCTTGAATCTCAACTGCGACAGTAATGGAGAACTCAATATTTTAACTATATGGACCCGGTGCGACAAATGTGCAAACCTCATTTTTCAGCATTTGGAAATAAGATAATTTTGATTTACAGATTGTGAATTGCCAATAATGAAATGTCAATAACATATCATATTTTTTCTTTTCACACTGTGGTGTATTTGGAAAAGGTTTTTATTTTGAAGGAGTGGTTCACCAAAAAATGAAAATTGTGTCATTATGTGTTCCCTCATGTCGCACCAAACTGTATGACTCTGTTTTCATTCTGAAGTCATTCTTTCAAAATGACTGAAGTCAGAATACTTTCCACACCATTAAACAAACTTCCTAAACATACTGTGTGTTCAAGCAAATTTTACTATCAAGATTTTATAGACCAAAAAATTGCAATACACACTCCAGTCCACCACCATAGATCCGGTTGCAATGTCCCTTTTGGTTATAATAGGTCAATGCACAACGACGGGTTCAACTGCATGTGAAAAAAAAACAACCCTGGCCATAAAACCAAACATACAATTTTGTTCACATTCAGCCTTTTTTTACATTCTGTTAGACTGGCTTATTTTGATAATACATTAAAAACTGGGAAACAAAATATAAATGGTCAAACTTTGCAATAGGGTTCCATCTCTTAACATTAGTTAATTATATTATATTATTAATTAACATGAACTGACAATAAAAAGAAACTGTTAAGTAAGGGATAATGTACATCCAGCCAGTTGTTATCTCAGAATAAACCCTGACGTGTCTTGCATCAGCCTGAAGGGGTTTATTCTGAGATAACAACTGGATGGGTGTACATTATCCCACTTATTACAAGGAACTTGCCACAAGTAAATAATTAAACACAAAATATTGATCAGAGTCAAAATATTTTATTAGCTCTTTAAACAAGAAGCTTCCGCGGAGAGAGCAGTTACAAGCGCGGCAAGTTCAAACTAGACGGACATTTAAGGGATACGGTACAGTCACACCACTTATTATACCACATAAATAATTACGGGGATAAGAGATAATGATCTGGGAATGAAACTGTTTTAAAATCATACCTGTTTGTTATCTTATAATCCAACAGTGTACAAAACAATAGTCACAAAATGGCAGCAGCTGCGTTTGTATGAAACAAGAGAGCGAGTCCACTATACTGGATGGCATAACTAAATAACTGTACACAAAATAATGATATTTTTTAATATTTTATTAGCTCGCCAAATGCAAAACTTTGACGAAGAAAAAAAAAAAAACATTCTTAGCATGCGTACAGTGCTGCTGACTTCAGTAACCTGGATGAGCCTGTGTTATCTTTTTTCAGCAGTTGTTATCGGGGAATAACATATGCTGGATGGTGTGATTGACCAATCAGAATCAAGTATTCCACAGAGCTGTGTAATAATATTATTTAATAGACATTATTAGTCAACCTTAAAGCTGCAATATGTAATATTTTCTGCCCGCTAGAGGCCTATTCAAAACAAAGGCGTAGCTTGATGACGCCAAGTTTGAGAGTGGAATCTTGGGACATGTGGTCTTTACCTCAACGGCCAGTGGAAAAGAATCGGGATAGGACTCGGGAAGAAATCATGTTCATGGATGAGATTATTAACATTACTGTAGTATGAAGCAGAGCAGGAGCGAGTGTTGTGGAGCTGAACGAGGAGCTGGAGCGATTGATCAACACACGCCCCACGAGCAGCGGGACTTTTATTATGACACAGTCGCCGGCGCCGCTTCCGCTTTTCCGGTCATGAGTGTGAGGTAACGCAGCTCTGTTTATCATATTAGATACATTTGAGAGTGTTGAAAATGATGTTATAACGTTACTCTGTGCGTTCGCTCGGCGGCTGCTGTGAGACACTGTTACACACTGCAGTAAGATAGATCGATTTTACAATATCATATTAAATGCTGGATGATTGTGTTGATAAATGGCATGTTATTAATTTTAAAACGTACTGTATGATGGATAAAATGCTGTATTACTGTTACTAAAAATAAAGCTGCATCTGATTATGCTATGTTAGCTACTTCACAAAATAGTGTTTTTCTCTGAGGCATGGTAAAGCATGGTACTCGCAAAACATCAAGACAATTAGATTCAAACAATAAGACTAAACGTGTTGAGCTATATAACAATAATTAGTTTTCTGTCTATAAATATATCAAAACAGTCTATAAAAACGTAAATATTAAAGTGTCTTTGGTGTTTCCATGGTTTCTACAAAATAAACCGGAAACCGAGGGTAACGCGGGTATGACGCCATTGACAGGCGACTCCTCACACGCAGCCTTGGGTAAAATTGCAATTTTCGTACGATTTACAAATAGTTGCAAACATTTGGGATATTGTAAGTACTCAAGTGAACAAAATATATAACACTGGCCTAGTGGTTTTTGGATATTTTACTGCAAAATTCTTACATATTGCACCTTTAAACCTATATTTTTATGCACTCCATCTTTATTCGTCAGCAGCATAAAGATCTTATTGGCTGAATTACAGCAGCAGGTCTGGTGTGACTGCCCTGTTCTCACCAGTGTGGACAATAGTTTCTCACTCATTTGTCCAGTGTTGTTTGATCCAGTGCCAGAGAGCCCATGCTGAAGTAATCATAAAGGGGCTTCAGTCTTCCATGCAGCTCACCACAACCAGCCTTTTGTTTTAATACCCAATCCAACCTGGTTATAAATTTACACCAAACACTGTAATAATAAAACAACTAAAAAGTTTTAGAAATACAAATCAATAAAACCCCCCAAAACAGCCTAGGGGCTGCCCCAGCATACATCCCAAATGAATTAAGATCAAATCAACTCAAATCGACTCCAGAGTAATGGCTGGGAAGTCAATTTGAAGTCAGTTGTTAAGCAAGAAGCCAAACAAACATCCAGACACCGCCACTCACTGTGAAAATAACAATCTATTTTTTCCTGATTGATTTTTGAGTGGGCAAAACCTGGGGGAAAATGAGCGTACATTGCCAACACAGCCATGCAGCTGTTATCGCATACGGATCATTTTAAACAAGGGAATTACTGAGAGGTGACGACATGAATCACAATCAATACTGGTTATTGGTTCAGATAAGACTCCTGCGTACTCCGCATGAGTTCATCATTTTTAATATTAATGAGCGCGGAGAGCGAGCGAGTAGGCGTCGTTGATGAATTGCTCTAAATACAGGATGACCGGCGGTCTAGGACAAGGTCAGTGTAGAGGGACTGCGAATTTTGGACCAGCATCACAATCAGCAGAATCTGCGTCAACAAAGAGGTCCACCCACAAATGAGCTTTTCAAGCGTAGGACGGAGGGAGCTTTCATGACCTTCTGTTCCAGTTTTGGAAGGGGGACAGCTTCATTTGAAAGACAATGGACTACCCCCGGACACACACATTGTCCTTGCTGGCAGATTGCAAATGAGAAGAATCTAAGCCATAGCGTTTGGAGTGGGAGGTCTACAGTTGTCAAGCACTTTATAAAATCCCTTCTCTTTGGCTTCATTCACTCACTTGGATGGAAACACACAAATAAGCATGCGCACAATCCCACGCCACACAATTAGACAATTGCCAGTGATCAATCTCCAGCCCTCTCAGTCATCGTAGACAGGAAATCGTTGCCGATCGATGTTCACTTGCCAAGTTGAAAAGCCCCAGTGTCACAGACTTTGGGCATGAACGTGGGTCGGCAAGAAGATCGACCCCTGTGGGTGGGTGGAGCTCTGCAGGTGGTAGAAAATAAGACATCTGTCTGTTTGTTTCCTCAGTGTAAGGGATGGCACAGCGAGAAAGGGGCAGAAAGCGAGGATGTGAAGAGGTGACGAGTTCCGCCTGGGCTGAAAAGAGATGGAGACAGGAGCTGAAGAACAAGAGGTGGTCTCTGAAAAGCACAGCAGATGCCTCCTCTCTCAGCGAGAGCTCTCCACAGCACTGTCCACCAGGACTCTCGCATCTGCCCTCAAATCCAGGACAAAGGACACACGTTTGGGCATCTGCATCTGGCTGTCATTCAAGAAAATCGAAAATTTATCAGCCCACGCGTGCTAGTTAGCCTTTAACCTCACTCTTAGACTCGTTTCACATCACACACATAAGCAGAATGAAAGAGGATGACGGTGTATCAGCTGCTCTGATTTCTGGGTTACTACATTGAGTATTTCTTTTAATACAAATTATAAAAATAAAGAGCCATTTGATAACCATTTGACATCATTAAATTAATTTTACATCCAAAGGTCATTAATCTACACAGATCATAACTTCAGCTTCAACTGTCTAGAATGAGTCCGATTCACTGAATAGAAAGTACTTTTTGTGTGTGATTTGATCTTAGGGATTTGCGATGCCTTTGCTATGGTTTTGAGTAGGTTCTAGATTGTTGCTAGGTGTATGTTTTCATTTGTCATGCATCTCCTTGCAATGAGGTGCAAGTTTCTGCCTGAGACTTTTGTGTTTGGAATGACTTATAGTCCCTCTGTGGTGAAAATCAAGTTTTTCTTATGTTGTTTACATGTCTATGTGGTTCGAGACAAACCATGTGCAAATGCACATGTCAAAACCATTGCTGAGTAATTTCTCTTTAAAACTGCAGTGAAAAAAGAAATCGGTTTAAAATCGCTGGTGTTTCTCTTACATCACAAACTACATTGTAACCAATCACGTCAACATGCTGGCGGGCTTTAGCATATCATTAAAGGTGCCCTAGAATCAAAAATTGAATTTATATTGGCATAGTTGAATAACAAGAGTTCAGTACATGGAAAAGACATACATTGAGTATCAAACTCCATTGCTTCCTCCTTCTTATATAAATCTCATTTGTTTAAAAGACTTCCGGAAAACACGTGGATCTCAACATAACACCGACTGTTACGTAACAGTTGGGATCATTAATATGTACGCCCCCAATATTTGCATATGCCAGCTCATGTTCAAGGCATTACACAAGGGCAGCCAGTATTAACGTCTGGATCTGTGCACAGCTGAATCATCAGACTAGGTAAGCAAGCAAGAACAATAGCGAAAAATGGCAGATGGAGCAATAATAACTGACATGATCCATGATAACATGATATTTTTAGTGATATTTGTAAATTGTCTTTCTAAATGTTTCGTTAGCATGTTGCTAATGTACTGTTAAATGTGGTTAAAGTTACCATCGTTTCGTACTGTATTCACGGAGACAAGAGCCGTCGCTATTTTCATTATTAAACACTTGCAGTCTGTATAATGCATAAACACAACTTCATTCTTTATAAATCTCTCCAATAGTGTAGAATTAGCCACAGATCATAGCCTCAAACTCATACAGAATCAAACGTAAACATCAAAATAAATACTTTACTCACATAATTCGAAGCATGCATCTTGTAAAGATCCATTTGAGGGTTATACTAGCTGTAAATGCACTGTAATATAGTCGAGAGCTCGTGTGGCAGGGAGCACGCCATTTAAAGGGGCGGCGCTGCCAAAATCAGTGTATAGTTAATGATGCCGCAAAATAGGCAGTTAAAAAAATTAATTAAAAAAAAATCTATGGGGTATTTTGAGCTGAAACTTCACAGACACATTCAGGGGACACCTTAGACTTATATTACATCTTGTGAAAAAGCATTCTTGGGCACCTTTAACTATGACTGCTTTGAAGCAGGGGAGTCTCAAGAGAAGACTGGGTTATTACGTATATTACGATGTTATGATGAACTATGTGCCATTCTCCACTGAAGTTCTGAGTTGTTCAAAGCGTTTGTAAGGAAGCTGATTTTCAGAATGCAGCTGACTCCGAGATGGCGAACGGGAACATGGTTTGTGTAACATTAGCAACACACTGGCTGAATATGCGCTCTTAAGCGATCTTGCGTCCTTGTGTTCTTGCTTTACGTCATCATCAACTGAAGTTCAATTCCAATACTCAAGAACGCAAGAACAGAGGATGCATGAAAGTACCCGGATGTGTTCTTAATATCGAGGATGCATCGAATGCAGACTTGAGAGAATCGTTCTCATTCTCACTTATGAGATTCCCGCTACAAGCTCGCAAATACGTGACGGCTCGTGAAAGTAAACATTTGTCCATTAGTTTTGCTTACATTTAATAAAGTGATAACCTGAAGAAAGCCTGTAATATTTTTATTGGCATATAAAAAAGAATCTTAACATTGACAAAGCATGTAACACAAAGCTTACTGATTTTCATAAATACACGCGGTAAAATAAACAGATATAAAATTATATGAAAACAATGTCTATAACATTATGATAGAAGTCTTTTATTAGGTTATTACATTTGTTTGTGATGATATGTTGTATTTATTGTGCATTAGCCGCTACTTATAATATGCTGGGACGGTAAGTTGAGCAACAAGATCGCAGCACATCTCAATTCTCAAATGATGCGTTCTGTGTCCTCGCGTCTTTCCGAGATCGTTCTTTTAAGGTCGCCTGGCAAGACTGGACTCCACGAGAACGCAAGTCCGTTCTCTGTGTTCTTGGATTTAAGAAACAGCCATTATTAGCTGTTTAATAATGTAGTCAAGCAGAAGGCTATCATATCAATTACCGTTATGTGTCCGACGTTGTAAAAAACGATACCAGCATTGTGCAGCGTTTGCCTCAGTAAGTTGACCGAGTGGATCTGAGCTTGTGCGAGTGAGTGGAGGTGGGGCTAATTAGCATATTCATAGATCCGCATATACTGAATGAAGCAAGGGTGTAGAGTTACATTCAAGCTATTTTAAGGCATGAAGAAAAATTTTCACAGCAAAAAAAATTAAAATATGTAATTTTAGTCAAAGATCAAAGATGAGTTTTAAAAGATAAAATTATTGACTACTGGGGGACTTTAAAAGTCTGGTAGTGTGCGATCCACTGTCATTTAGAGTATGCCCAGTTTTTCTCTGTAACCATTTACAAGGAATAACTGTTCAGATATTAAAGGTGCCCTAGAACTTCTTTTTAAAAGATGTAATATAAGTCTAAGGTGTCTCCTGAATGTGTCTGAAGTTTCAGCTCAAAATACCCCATAGATTTTTTTTTATTAATTTTTTAACTGCCTATTTTGGGGCATCATTAACTATGCACCGATATATATGTTGCAGCCCCTTTAATTCTTGTGCTCCCCCTCCCCTGGAGCTCGCGCTTGCCTTAAACAGCATAAACACAGTTCACACAGCTAATATAACCCTCAAAATGGATCTTTACAAGATGTTCGTTATGCATGCTGCTTGCATACATCGTATCATGTGAGTATAGTATTTATTTGGATGTTTACATTTGATTCTGAATGAGTTTGATAGTGCTCCGTGGCTAAAGCTAACATTACACACTGTTGGAGAGATATATAAAGAATGAAGTTGTGTATATGAATTATACAGACTGCAAGTGTTTAATAATGAAAATAACAACGGCTCTCTTGTCTCCGTGAATACAGTAAGAAACGATGGTAAATTTAACCACATTTAACAGTACATTAGCAACATGCTAACGAAACATTTAGAAAGACAATTCACAAATATCACTAAAAATATCATGATATCATGGATCATGTCAGTTATTATTGCTCCATCTGCCATTTTTCGCTATTGTCCTTGCTTGCTTACCTAGTCTGCTGATTCAGCTGTGCACATCCAGACGTTCTGCCTTTGTTTAATGCCTTGAACATGGGCTGGCATATGCAAATATTGGGGCCGTACATATTAATGATCCCGACTGTTACGTAACAGTCGGTGTTATGTTGAGATTCGCCTGTTCTTCGGAGGTCTTTTAAACAAATGAGATTTATATAAGAAGGAGGAAACAATGGAGTTTGAAACTCGCTGTATGTCTTTTCCATGTATTGAACTCTTGTTATTCAACTATGCCAATATAAATTCAATATTTAATTCTAGGGCACCTTTAAAGATCATGCAGTGTATTCCAGCCTTTGTCAAAAGAACCCATTTTTGGAGCCTGCAGAATTTTGTCTGTTTTATTGTCCACTAGATAAAAATACGATTGCTTTGGATAACACACCTCAATGTGTCAGTTCAAAACTATAACTCCAAGTGTGATCAATAATAGTAATGAGATTAATATGATATGCACATATTCCAAAGCGTTCTCTGCATGGTACCCAATAAACCATTTAGTGCACTCTAAGAGGCTGTTTACATGACACCATTTTCAACTAAAATGGAAAACTTTTTATGCGTTTTGGCCATTCGTTTACATGACAATGCCGTTTTGGTGGCCTGAAAATGCAAATTTTTGAAAATGGGTTTCGAAGTGCAAGTTTTTCAAAACGATACCATTATAATCTCTGTGTAAACTGCAAAAACGTGAATCTGTGAAAACGGTGATGTGATGCACATGCGTATTACGCGTTTAGTCTATCCACCTTATTTTTCAATGCGGAAATAAGGTGTTTTCTGTGAATGTGCAAGACTTCAGATTTATTTTCTGCTATAAGGGAAATAACGAGAATATCAAAGTGCAGTAAACTATAAAAATAATGTGGATAGGCATGCATGAGCCGAGTGCTCTGTAAAATAATGCATATGTGCACAGGTGCATAGTCTTTATTACACAGTGAAATCGCCATCTACTTGTCTGGCATGCGTATTCAGTGTTTTTAGTTGTTTGCGCGGATCCATGTGAACAGGGATAGTTGTACAAAGAAAAAACATCTTTGTCATGTAAACATACAAAACAAACAAAAAAAAGGGTACAAAAGCTGGCACTGGCACCTTTAAAAAGGCACTAATAATTACAATTTTGCTACTAAAATGCACCTCTAAGGAACTAATATGCAACCTTTAGGGGTAAATAAGGTACAAAGGTGTACCTTTTGAACCTTATTTTTCTGAGAGTGTATGACAGTATTTGTGAAACTTGCGTGGCATTAGCATCTGATACATCTCTCTACCACATTATTGTTTTACGAAGAAAGAACTATGCAAAGATGGTCAAACTGAAGCAAACTAAAATCCTGAAAAGACACTCATCCAGCCTAATTTGAAAAAACAACATTGGCGTTTTCATGTGATTTACTAAGAGAGCTTGTGACATGAATAACCAGACAGCAGTATGTGGCTTCCTCAATCTACAGGGAGCAAAGCGGAGCTAGACAGCACACGGCTTCCAGCAACATGGCTAATGGCTTAAGGAACCCCGCCGTTAGCTTAATTGAAGCAATCTTTCCAAAATCAGGGATGGAAAGAGATAGAGCGTGACAGAGGGTGGGAGGATGAGGCTGTAAACCCTCAGCTGGCATGAGTGGCCTCTTGAGATTAGGTGAGAAGAGAAGCAGAGAGGTTTGGATGGATGGGAAGTGTGCAGAGGAGAGAAGCAGTGGGAATCTCCCCTGTGGTCACTGCAAGTCAGTTAACAGGCCAGACACCTGGGAACCACATAAATGATTAATATGAGCAGAGTCACTCGCAGGACAAGCTCCGCTGGGCAACAGACACAGAGATGCTCTGTTCTCCCCGGAATCAATCGCGAGAGCCCGATCCAGACAGCCTGATAAAGAACGCCATCGCAGTGCAGATTCTCCGCTTATCTATCGGAGCTTTGATTAGGGCTGACACTGAATTAACAGACCATTATTCAGTGCTCTACTCCATTAAAAGACTTCCTTGGCATTGACCTTGAACAATGTCTTCTAGCCAAGGGCATTAAAAAAAAATCTGACAATTAACACTGTCAATATGGGAAAAAAATGACTAAAATGAAATGTATAACACAAATAAAAAGAACTGAAATGGGCATTTCTCTGACAGTAGTCTAAACAGCCAACGGTTCATTGGAGGGAGAAGTTTAATATTCAGTGCACAGCTCTCTGTGAGGTCGGAGACAGAGAGCGGACGCTCCCACACTCGCTTCAGCCGCCGGTCATCCCACGATCCCCCTCCTCTCCTCCCGTCCCCGACCGAGACCGCAGTGAAAGACAGAGAGGAAGTGGATTCTTGGATGTGCTCTGCATGGAAACGACCGGATGCCTTAACGAGGGAGGCGGCCTGTCAGGTTTCTAATTCCTCACTCCTCCTCAGTCGAACGGACGTGAGCCATTTGGTTTAGCCTTTAAGTTGAACGCTCCAAGGAACATTAACCTGAATGACGGCCTCAAAAGCAGTTCTGCAAACAGAGAACTGGGGGCAAGTACATTTTATGTATGAAGGAAGGATGGAGAGAAATGAGATTAAACAAAAAAAAGGAAGTAAAAGAAATAAAGGAAAACAGGAAAGAAAGGAAAGAGAGAAAGGAAGAAAGGAAGGAACGAAAAGACAAAATAAGGAAAGAAAGAAAGAAAGAAAGAAAGAAAGAAAGAAAGAAAGAAAGAAAGAAAGAAAGAAAGAAAGAAAGAAAGAAAGAAAGAAAGAAAATAAAAATAATGGACACAAAAAACGAAAAGGAGAAAGTGAGAAGGGAAAGAAAAAGGATGTAAGGAATGAAAAGGAAAGAAAGAAAGAAAGAAAGAAAGAAAGAAAGAAAGAAAGAAAGAAAGAAAGAAAGAAAGAAAGAAAGAACAGGTGAAAGGAGGAAGGAAATTAAATTAATGAACAAAAATGGTAGGAAGGAAGAAAAATAACTGAAGAAAGGAAAAGGAAGCATTAAGAGGAAGGGAAAGATTAGAGGAAGGAAGGAAGGAAGGAAGGAAGGAAGGAAGGAAGGAAGGAAGGAAGGAAGGAAGGAAGGAAGAAGGAAGGAAGGAAGGAAGGAGAAAAGAAAGGAGAAAGGAAAGAAGGAGAAAAGAAAGAAGGGAATGAAAATAATGGACACAAAAATGGAAAAGGAGGAAAGGAAGTGAGAAAGGAAAGGAAACAGGATGTAAGGAAAACATAATTAAATTAAGTAAGGAAAATAAAACTGAGAGGAAGAAAGGAAAAGATTAGAGGATAAGGAAAAGGAAGCATTAAGAGGAATGAAGGGAAAGATTAGAGGAAGGAAGGAATGAAGGAAGGAAGGAATGAAGGAAGGAAGGAAAAAACATGGAAAGAAGGAAAAGAAAATAATGGACACAAAAATGAAAAGGAGGAAAATAAGTGAGAAAGGAAAGGAAACAGGATGTAAGGAAAAATAATTAACTGAAATAAGGAAAAGGAAGCATTAAGAGGAATGAAGGGAAAGATTAGAGGAAGGAAGGAAGGAAGGAAGGAAGGAAGGAAGGAAGGAAGGAAGGAAGGAAGGAAGGAAGGAAGGAAGGAAGGAAGGAAGGAAGGAAAAAACATGGAAAGAAGGAAAAGAAAATAATGGACACAAAAATGAAAAGGAGGAAAATAAGTGAGAAAGGAAAGGAAACAGGATGTAAGGAAGAAAAATAATAAGTAAGGAAAAGGAAACAGAGGAAGAAAGGAAAAGATTAGAGGAAGGAAGGAAGGAAGGAAGGAAGGAAGGAAGGAAGGAAGGAAGGAAGGAAGGAAGGAAGGAAGGAAGGAAGGAAGGAAGGAAGGAAATACATAGAAAGTAGGAAGGAAATGAAAATAGTGGACACAAAAATGGAAAAGGAGGAAATGAAGTGAGAAAGGAAAGGAAACAGGATGTAAGGAAAAAATAATTAACTGAAATAAGGAAAATGAAGCATTAAGAGGAAGGAAGGGAAAGATTAGAGGAAGGAAGGAAGGAAGGAAGGAAGGAAGGAAGGAAGGAAGGAAGGAAGGAAGGAAGGAAGGAAGGAAGGAAGGAAGGAAGGAAGGAGAAAATACATAGATAGTAGGAAGGAAATGAAAATAATGAACACTAAAAAGGAAAAGGAGGAAAGGAAGTGAGAAAGGAAAGGAAACAGGATGTAAGGAAAAAATAATTAACTGAAGAAAGAAAAAGGAAGCATTGAGAGGAAGAAAGGAAAAGATTAGAGGAAGGAAGGAAGGAAGGAAGGAAGGAAGGAAATACATAGAAAGTAGGAAGGAAATGAAAATAATGAACACAAAAATGTAAAAGGAGGAAAGGAAGTGAGAAAGGAAAGGAAACAGAATGTAAGGAAAAAATAATTAACTGAAATAAGGAAAATGAAGCATTAAGAGGAAGGAAGGGAAAGATTAGAGGGAGGGAGGGAGGAAATTAAAATGAAGGAAAAATGGAAAAGGAAGAGGAAGTTAAGAAGGAAAGACAAAAATTAAAGAAAGAGGGAAGAAATTCTTCAAATGATTTGAGAGTGAGCTCTTTCTTCCTCAGTTCACATGTGCTCGTATGGGCTATAACATGAGCAGGACAAACGGGAGAGTGTGTTACAGCCTGATGTTGCGGTTCCTGACTCAGTTCCTGACACACACTGACTCAACTGTGTAAACAGCTGAGGCTACAAAGGCAGTGTGGTGTTTGCTAATGTATGTGCTCACTGCTCCCTATGAAGACTACCACAATACACAAATCACAGTGATGTTCAAAGTCCAAAAACTGCTTACTACTCAAACATTTGCCATACAATTTCAAACAACCCCCGACTCTTGATGTCTTTATGGATACATATGCTTCTTATGATGCTTCAGCTCAAGACTTTCCTCACACATTAAGCCAGTTTCTGAGTCAGAGCTGGTTTAGATTGCAACAGTAACTGTAAAACAAGCATATCATTTTACAGTTTCACGCATTAAGACTCAATTTCACATGCAGCAAATGGATGCTAATCAAACGTCTTTCTTCTGAAATACGGCTCATTTCCTCGATGCGAGCCAGATTGCAACTGTTGGCACGTTGAGAAAACACCTCCTTGAATATCCAGCACGTGATGCTGGAAGCAAAAACAAAAGACGGCGCACAGCTGGCAAAACAGTGTAACTGCACCGGGAGCCAAAAGCAACAGCAAGATCAACAACGGCCCAATCTAGTAGCAGACTCCTGCAGAGCAGAGCAAATGGAGAAGATCCCTGCTTCAAATGGATTTCAGAGAGGTTTAGAGAAGAACGGCTGCTAATGTTCACAAGAGAAATATGAATAGTACTGAATATGAGTGCTGACAAGTCACATATCTAGCAGTTTTGTTTAGCTAGCAAGAGCTTTAATTAAATGGCATACAGTCTGGTCCACATTGCAGCTTATACTTGCCAAGAAATGCTTACTTGGAAAGGAAAAGACCACATGACCAACATGTAAAGTGATCATCCACAGTCTGTTTTGTTTTAATCTGCCATTTAAGTGTTGGTTTATCTGAAATTTATCTAGGATTTTATTAGAATAATAGACTGGTGTGGGAAAAATATATAAGAAAAATGGTGTAGCAGTCTCTGTTAACAGCTGTGCTTGTAATATTAAGCGCAAAATATAGCTCTGCTTGTGGATATCTAGTTAAATTGTTCCTCAAAACACACTTTGAATGTGTTAAAAGCCACTAACCCTGCAAACTTTGGAAAATTCAATGATTATTTCATTTTCAAAAGTGCTTGTATCAGTCAGGTCCTGTAGTCGATCAAATCACAAGTAGACCAGGGAGACACAATCCCGTTTACACCTGGTGTTTTAATCCGTCTCTTTTGTCCACTTTTAACCATTTCAGTCCTGATGGCTTTGAGGGGAATGTCTATGTGTGGGTAAATGTATGGGCCTTTTCAGATCTTTCGATGTAATGCATGAAATAAGCTTATACAATTTACATATGTATGCATTGAAGACGACGGGAAAACACACAGAGAGCAGCAGCTTTTGTTTCTGCTCCGACAGCCGCGAGACCAGCTGAACGCTGTGAGTGTGTGTTAGAAATCAGGAATGGTGGAGAACATTGTGCTTGGTACATTTTTCATCTTCAAACCACACTTGGATCTTCAGCCGACAAAGTTTAAATCCTGTCTGGCTAGCGCACTTCACATAATGTTTACACGTTACATCAGTCTTTTGTGGCTGTTTGAATGCATCTGACCACATGAGCTTTTACACTATGAAAGCAATCCAGTCGAATGCGTTTTCAACTACCTCTGGAAGTGGTCGAACAATCTCAGGACGTTTTAGACCCTGTTTACACCTGTATTTAGTGCCATCCACTTGTGATCAGATTGATGAAAACATGCCGTTCAAAATTCAGGATTCTTTGATCAATAGAAAGTTTGAAGAGCAGCATTTATTTGAAATGGAAATCTTTTGTAACATTATAAATGTCTTTTTTAATCAATTTAATTCATTCTTGCTGAGTAAAAGTATTAATTTCTTTCAAAAACAATCTTATTGACCCCAAACTTTTGGATGGTAGTGTATAAATATCAGAGCAGCCCATCTCCTAAACACATCTTTGTTCCCTCACAGACTAAAACTCGTGTCCACCCTGACTTTTGAAAAATGCATAAAGCCAGTGAAATCACATTGCAGCTTGCCGTTTTAAATAAAACTAAGCCACAAATAAACCTACCTGTGGCTACTCTCATCTAGCTCACTGTATGTCCCTGGAGGGATAGTTGAAGAGTGTAAGTGCTGCTTTAGCTCTTACAGAAGTACTGTGGTTTAAGAGAGAACGCTAGACCATAAATCCAGCTGACATGTATGAAAGCATGAAGAGAAAAATGATGAAGTGATGTGGGGATATCAACATTTTTCAACACCACAGACTTTTGTCAAGCAATAAACTGGACGACGGCCAATTAAAGAATTTCACCATGAGAGAGATGACCTTATATACGCTGTAACATGCCAAAACTTTGAAAGGACAGTTCACATAAAAATGAAAATGTATGATTTTCTTTCTTAAGTGGGGCACAAAAAGTAAAAAATTGGTCTCTTTAATGCTGCTTTCAAATGCTCTTGTTCGTGTTTGTTTGAGCACTTTCTGAGTGTCAAAGGTTTCTGTTTACAGCATATTTTAACTAGTGTTGAGCGTTGTAGCCAATCACAATCATATCTGTTGAGCATGTGGACCGCAACGGCCTATCAGAGGTGCTAGTCAGTAAGTTAGTCAGAATCCACTTAAAGTCACCCAAAAATGAAAATGTAATTTATTACTCACCCTCATGCCATTCCACACCTGTAAGACGTTAATCTTCGGAACACAAATTAAGATATTTTGGTAGAAATCTGATGGCTCCGTGAGGCCTGCATCGCCAGCAATGACATTTCCTCTCTCAAGATCCATTAATGTACTAAAAACATATTTAAATCAGTTCATGTGAGTACAGTGGTTCAATATTAATATTATAAAGCGACGAGAATATTTTTGGTGTGCCAAAAAAAAATAAAAAAATAACCACTTAATTAGTGATGGCCGATTTCAAAACACTGCTTCAGGAAGATTCGGAGCGTTATGAATCTTTTGTGTCGAATCATGATTCCAATCTCATGTCAAACCGCCAAACTGCTGAAATCACGTGACTTTGGCGATCCGAACCGCTGATTCGACACACTGATTCATTTATGCTCCGAAGCTTCCTGAAGCAGTGTTTTGAAATCGTCCATCACTAAATAAGTCATTATTTTGTTTTTTTGGCGCACCAAAAATATTCTCGTCACTTTATAATATTAATATTGAACCACTGTACTCACATGAACTGATTTAAATATGTTTTTAGTCCATTAATGGATCTTGAGAGAGGAAATGTCATTGCTGGCGATGCAGGCCTCACAGAGCCATCGGATTTCAACAAAAATATCTTAATTTGTGTTCTGAAGATTAATGAAGGTCTTACGGGTGTGGAACGACATGAGGGTGAGTAATAAATGACATTATTTTCATTTTTGGGTGAACTAACCCTTTAACACCGCTGAACACTCACAAGGTTTTGTTTTGTTCAACGTGAGCCGCATGCTTGCGAATCCTTAAAGTGCAAACACAATGTAAATAAGAGATTCATTGTACAATTACGGCAGCTTTTTTATAACGGGAGTTTTCACGACGGTGCAGAATTCACTGAGCTTGCGCTTTAAAGATTGACAGCCTTAGTGATTACAAAATCACTCTTGCTTTCTGTTCATTAACCATTCACAACCTGAATACAAGTTTAGTTTTTCATACTGCTAAGTACACTGCAAAGTTCACTTCAGAAGGCCTTTACTAACCCCCGGAGCCGTGTGGAGTACGTTTATGATGGATGGATGTGGATGGAGACACTTTCTTCAGCTCATACTCATTTGGTAGCGCATTACTGCCATTATAAAGCTCGGATGCGTCAGGATATTTATTAATATTTCTCCAATTGTGTTCATCAGAAAGAAGAAAGTCATATACACTAGGATGGCTTGAGGGTGAGTAAAGCTTGGGATAATTTTCATTTGAAACTGAACTAATCCTTTAATTCAACAGTTATGCTCTGGGCTGAAAATTGGTAACGAGAACCACAAAATTTTACTGGTATTGGTACAACCCTTGTAATGACACAATGGTGATTTTTAGAATTTCAATTATTTGATGAACTATCCCATTAATACAGAAGATAAAATAAATGAGCTGCATGGTTGTTTTTACATTTTCACCACATGAGGACCCTGATGCTGTAATGACCGCATTCAAGCACACTGGAAACAGAGCTAAAAATAAATGGATAAGATTCATAGCAGTTTTCCAACAACCCTCCCGAAAGCCTGTTTGTTCCTTCAGAGCCTCGGTGTGTAATGTTTAACAAGCTCTGGCTGGGACACGGAGGTCTTTTTCCATCATTGGGTCTCACCTCAGTGAAATAAAGAGAGATTTGTGATGTTCGAGTGAAAGTTTACCTTGGGCTGACGTGAATGGTCCTTCTGAGGAGGTCTAGCATGGTGTTTTGCATGGTGTCAGCGCAGCGGGTCCACCCATCACTAATGCAGCGACAAACGGCTGTACTAGCACCTTAGCCAAGCACTTTGCCATTAGCTTATGCACTTAACACAGGCAATTATGCATGCCTTTAAACAGCGTTTTTTGTGCTTGAACACCTGACAGTGAAAAATGCTGTGTACGTGCTTCAGTTTATGACATATGGACTTACAGTGAAGTCCATTAAGACTTCCTGTGGCTGTCACTCTATGAAGTATATGTGGAAAACTATGGCCTGGTCAGTATTGCTTCAGTAATACACCAACTAGTGCCTTCATTCTAAATGATATATTTCTATGTCCCAATTGATTGTATGTTGAAAATAGTAAGTCAAAGGTTGTCAGTGTCACACACTATTCCCAGGGGATTTTTAAACTATGCTTTTGTGGAGGGATTTTATTAGCTAATATCAGCCACAAGCCCACATGGATAAGGAGTTTGTGACTTTTTCCAATCGTATCAAACTGGCACGGAAAACAACAAAAATTTTGAACAGTAATGTATAAACAGAAGTACTTAAATATCATTAAATTCCAGAAGAAAGAGGTCGTCCAATCAAAATGCTACACTTCCTTGGCCATGCAAGCATGTAGGTCATGACTGCATATATTTAATGTGTGCATTCTTTAAAAAAATACACTGATTTGTCTATGCAACAAGACATATGGATAGAGAACATGAGATGAAGCTAAACAGATGTCAGCGATCATCAAGAATCTGTCTCTGTATGGTTTCAAAGTCTAGCGATGTCATAAGTCTCCGATTAGGTTGACATGCTTTTTTAAACATATTAAAAGAAAATCAACAAGGAGAAGACAGTTTTACTGAAACGTAGTAGTACCGTATAAACAGTGTAGAGATATCCCTGCATGCAACAGTGCTGGCCAAGAAGTGTCTGAAGATAACATGCTCCTCAGTGGTCATAACATGGCTTGCAGCGATTTCCTCTTTACTGACCAAAGCTGGAACAAACAACATCCCGAATCCTCAGCCAACTTCTCCACTTAATTACAAGGCTCAGCAGTTCGGCCATGAAAATCTCTCTCCCTTCTTTTTTTCCCCCCTTCCACCATCTTTATTTTTCCCTCTTCCACCATAACACTAAACTCAGTGAGTGGATCTTTCATAGCAGGGTTCACATCTCATGGTCCATGGAGCAAAACCCAGCCAGTAAACACAGTAATTTAAAGCCACTCTCCTGGTTCAGTGTAATCATCAGTATTGCAGAGGAGACCTCAGCCTGGATAACTCCAAATCTGTGTAGGAGGACAACAACAACTCTTTGCATCCACATAATAACGTTCAGCAAGCCTACATGAAGTTCTGGTAGTAACACACTGGGTTGATTATGGATTAATGACATCTCTCTCTATTCTGTCTAAACAAATAGACCAATTTGGAGCAGACGTCACAGTTACGTCACTTGCAGCTGCGCGCACATAGTGATGGCAGAAAAATAGTGGTAACAAGCGGAACAAAATGGGCAAAATCCACAGAATGAGAGAAAAATGTTTTGTTGTGCTTTTGGATGTCAGAATTGGAATGCAAAAAATATAGTCTTCATTTTTATAGAATACCGTCGTTGAAGACACCCTCTGAAGCTAAACGGAGACGTTTATGTTGCAAGTCACAGACTGGACGGATGAAACCTGCAATGATTAGTCTCCTATTAAAGCAGGAATTTGATGTAAACTACATAATATTCACATATGCAGTTCATAGGAGACAGTTATAGCATGAAATAATATTTAAACCTATAATATTTTATATAGATAACTTTTAAACATAGCCTCTAACATTTTTATTTTACAATTCTGACTTTTTTTTCTTTCATTTGCATGTTTAAATGCAATCTCCCAGTTCGGACTTTATAACTTGCAAATTGTGAGTTTATATCACAATTCTGATGGGGAAAAATGTCAGAATTGTGGGATATAAACTTGCGATTCCGATGGAAAAAAAGACAGAATAACGAGTACATCTCACAATTCTGTTTTTCCTTCTAAGAAATGTGAGATATAAACTCAGATTTGCCGGGGAAAAAGTCAGAATTGTGAGATATAAACTCGAAATTCTACTTCTTTTATTCTTTTGTTCCGTGGCTTCCATAGACTGCTACTGCAGAACAGTAGTTTTCTGCCACCACATAGGCTCCGCCCACAAAAACATCATCGCTGTTTGCAAACACAAAATAGGTCTATAAAATAAAAACTAAAATCTGGGACTGTAAACAGTTTGGGGAAAGTTACTTTTAAAAGTAATGCATTACATTATTGCAGTACTCTCTGAAAAAAATTACTTTTTATGGAAAGTAATGTATTAGGTTACTTTTATGTTACTCTTACACCTTACTCCTGGGGCCCGTTTCAATAAGGAGGTTCAACCAACTCTGAGTTAAAACTTGAACTCTGAGTTGACTTACTCTGAGATGGGAAACTCTGAGTTTTCTGTTTCAGAACAGCTGAATTGAGTTAGTTCAATTGACTCTGAGTTAAGCGTGTGCACCACGACTATGAAAAGCCATCATCAATGGAGCTCTGATATTACGATTCACCATGGCAACAGCACGTGACAAAATGACGTCCGCATACTTCTGAGTCAATGCAAGTTTAATTCTTATCACTGTTATAATATCAAAGGTGAAAACTGGCAGAACGGTAAGTTATTGAACTAATATTCATCTTTATGGTATCCCACATGCAAAAAAGGAGGAGAAAATAATAATAATTTAACAGGATGCAATGAAAAGAGTGTAAATTATTTTATTATTATTATTATTAAACACTCGTTAGGCAATTTACTTCCACTTTTAGAACATTTTCTTCATTTTCATTGAAATTAAATGCCTTTCTGATGTGAGAAGGCGGATTCAAACCCAGTCAATCGCAGCACAAGTTAGTTCTCCGCACCCAACACATTACCGTCTACACCACTGCAGTCACAAGAACGTGCATCACTTTTAACCTGGTCTGACATTGGGGGGCGAAGCTACTGTAAATTTGCACTTAGTAATAGACACTTTGAATAATCTTGTTTTCCGTTTGCATTAAGATTATTTTTATTTCCACACTGGCAGATATTGATAATTTTACTTAAGTAAAATGCACTTAATTTAGATCCCCCCAGGAAACAAGACTAAATATCTTATATGCAAATTCCATCTTGAGTTAAGAATTTTTAGATATTTGTACTTGAAATAGGACAAAACATACTCAGTACGAAAAGCATTTTTTCAGTGTGAATGAATGAGTTAACTATTTAAACATCACTTGCACTTTAAAAAAGGGGAGGAGACCAAAGGAAACTCTGGGTTTACTGAAGAAAACCTGCTCCATGGTAACTGACTCCGAGTATAAGTTACCTCTCTTTCAGGAACAGGCTTAACTTACCCTGCTTTCTCAGGTTTGACATATCTCCCATTCTGAAACAGAAAACCCAGAGTTTTTCATTTCAGGGTTAACATACTCAGAGTTTTCACTTGACCTCCTTTCTGAAACGGGCCCCTGATTTCTCTCAACATGGGGACAGGAGAGGCGTCAGTCAATAAATGGGAAAGTATCTTGCATTACTTGTCTAAAAAACTAATTTTGATATTTTATTGTAAATTTACAAGTAATGTGATACTTTACTAGTTACTTGAAAAAAGTAACCTGATTACGTTACTCTGATAACTTGAGTTACCCCAACACTGGCTGCAACTATTATTTTGATAATCTATTAATCTGGCAATAAAAACAAAGGGTGCTCCATTAAATTCAGTCAGTTCGGTGGCCTCAACAAAGCCGTTCAGAAGAATCAATCAGATGACGCAAAACTTGCAAGATAATTTTTCTATGTGCAGCTAAAATTGTTCTACCAGGCGTTTGAAAAGGACAATACATTTACAACATCATTGTGGGGACCTTGCAAGAAACTAGGGCTTTGTGATTTTAGTGAATTTCTTTCCTGCACTTTTGTTACTCCCTAAAAGCCCAAACGTATTGCCAAAAATGACCAATTGCAGGACGTGCTCGATAATTATTCAAACTTTTTTCATTAATTTGATCATGTTTATCATTATTTAAGTTGTAAAAGTCCCCTAAAAACAAACTTTGTATAACAAGGATTAGGCACCGAGAAGATAAGCAACCAGCAGTGTGTACATGGCCTTGCACTACTGTTATGGTTAGTAGGACACTGAACATAGAAGTTATATTAGATTAGAATATTTTATGAGGTTTATTTTTTTTAAAGAGATAATCACACAAACATTTTCATGAGCAGACATTCTAAAAAAAATGTGACTGCGTCAAAATCCAATGAAAGAGTATATAGCCGTGATGACAGACCACAGAAATTCACTCTAATTCTATCAGCAGAACACTGCTGTCACTATCCCATAATAAGGACACGCAGCAGATTCACGGAGACCATGGGAAATGGTTACAAAAACCCTTTATGCCTCTTGCCCTAAAGGCACAGGCCTGGCATAGGAATGCATCTTTTCTTTATTTATGGAGTATGTTTAGTTTAATTTCTTGACAGGAAACCAATTAACTTTTTCACCCGTCTGTGTGGAGTACAGCTAATTCTGCCACAAAACAGAAACTGTAACACCCTCAAGACAGGGAGTGAATCTTCAGCCAAGGCTGACACAAGCCAACACGATAGCAAGAAATTCATTTTATCTTCTTTTATCTTACTTTTATGAATATTTGAGTGTCACGAACACACAAATGAAACAAATGATTTGTTTTACAAGCAGCCGCATTGTTCCTTTGGCTGAGACTCAGAAGGCAGAGATTAGCTTGAGAATTATTTAATGACAACAGAATCAAATCAGATATATGCTGTGAGCTTTTTAAAAAGTATTTTAGCCCTGATTTGACTTTGAACACAGCATTAGAGATAAGACAAGTGCTGGAACATCCCTTCAGCAAGAATGTCTTTGAACCAACTCCAAATCCAAGAAAACATTCCCTTCATTCAGCAGTAAATTCAGCTGTATACTTGATGAAAGTTGTTACATAAATGCAAACCTCTGCAATGAACAAGTCCAGTGTGCATTTATTTGTATAGATGAAGCGGGTAATTTTATGTTAATGGGGACATCTCATGAAAATCTGGCTTTTTTCCCGTGTTTAAGTGCTATAATCGGGTTGATGAGTGGATGAGTTGAATCAACTCCACAGCAACTACATAAATTTATTCAGAAACGTCCAGTTTCATTCTAAAAGTTGTAACTTCTTCCTGAGTCTCTCCATCAGTGTCGACTCCGGTTTGAACAATGTAAGGCTGAACACTTTCGTCATTTTGTCTGCGTGAGATTCTCCAGCTTTGTTGTTGTTGAGCTGTTAAAGCTCCGCCCTCTTCTGGAAAGGGGGTCGGGAGCAGCAGCTCATTTGCATTTAAAGGGACACACACAAAAATGGCGTGTTTGACAAGCTATAATAAATGATCTGTGGGGTATTTTGAGCTGAAACTTCACAGACACATTCTGGGGACACCAGAGACTTATATTACATTTTGTAAAAGGGGCATTATAGGTCCCCTTTAAATATTTTTGTAATATGTTAGAATATTAAAATATGATCATTTATCAATTCAATTCCAAAAAGTGCAAGGGTCGATGACAAATAAAGAGCATCCATGATAAAGAAAAGAGAAGATAACATAATCTTTGTATTTAATTTTGTTTCATATGGTTTTGAAAAGCACTTGTGTTTTATTTTAATGACTCTAAAATGACATGTAAAGTTACCATAAAGTAAAAACACACGTGAATGTACAAATCTTACACATTATTTTGAATGGAAGTTTTAAAATATATTTTTTAATTTTTTTTTTTATTATCTATTCGTAAATATCAAGTTGTCTCTGTACATTAAACTTGAATAATAGTCTTAAGGTGATGTGAAAAAATACACACTTTGCTTTTAAGAAATAACTATTCAACTGTGCCTGTCACTATCTGTGAGCTACAGCAGTCTTCGCATGCCTTGAATGCTCTGTCCTCAGCTATTTGAAGCACAGATGTAGTGGTAGTTATAAATTGATCAGTTGATCAAGCAGAATTATTCTCAAAGCCAATGGGATTAAGGGATTATGGAGCAGGCATAACTGGAGGGGAGGGGTGTGTTGAGTCAGTCCACCATCCCACCATCTCTCTCTCTCTCTCTCTTCCCCCCACTCTCTTCATTATCCCGATCATTTGAGATTTGGGGAAAGAAGGGGGTGATTCTGCATTGAGAGGTGTAATCCTCCTTTCTCTCTGAGGGTGTGATTGAAGTGAGAGGCAGATGCTTGGGATCGACACTTGAAAGGGGCTTGTTACCCAAGCAATGGTTTGGCCTCATTGATTTTAGCCATGGCATAGATCTTTTACAGCTTCCTGCCAAATAAGGTTAACTCAGCCAGCTTGTATTACTGTACAGCGGTGCCTGCAAGTGGAACTGAGTGCAAACTAACCACATTTAAAGCCATTATAAGCGTGAAAGACTGTGTTAAACAGCACCACTATTGCCTTACGAGTAATTCACTCATGCATGTGAAATAATGACAATTTGCACTTTTGCATGCATTTTCAGGGCTTGGGTTTATGCATGGCAAGATCAAATGTGTGCCATTAGGCTTCCCAAACCCAACTGGATGGGCAAACAGATCATCCAACCCTGAACTGCATTGGTTGAGTCAGAACACACACCAATTTTGAAAGTGTTTAAGGATCAATTACATGGTTCAGGTCTATTAATTTATTCAAAAATACAATTAAAGTGCTATTCATACATGTAATGACTTCATTACACAAGTGATCAACCAAAAATATTGGGCCGAAATCTGTGACATCTCTGATGGCACATATTGACTGTGTCAGCGTCTATTTCGTGCACATAACATGGATAAGCTACAACAGGTAAACATGTGAAAACATCGATTTCTTGCTTTTAATGGATCTTCATTTTGATGGACCGAGTTCACTAAACAGTAACCAGTTCACTAAACATTATCTGTAGCACTTCCTATCCAAAAATCGCAATAAACTTTGTTCTTTATTACTTTTGATATGAAACTTTTTTGATGTGAACACATACAATACAAACAATAAATGTGGTTTTGATGCTCTTTAATGTGGCGTGACCAGGCCAGTGTAGTTGCATCTATTTAAGCAGCAGCACGGATCAAGCGTACACAAACCGAACATCTCTTCCTCTTTACTACTAGCTATAGCACGAAATAAACATAAATGAACATCAGAAGGTATGTCAAAAGAAATGTCTCATTTAATCTTCAATCAGTGTTTCAAGTGCAGAAAGATGTCAATAATACAGCTTGTAAACAATGTCATGTAACATTATACATTTACTTCAGGAAAGCCATTCAGTGTCCATAAACTCATTATTAAACTAGTAAAAATAACTCTAGAGAGGAGCATTTTGTTAAAGGGGACCTATTATGCCCCTTTTTCAAGATGTAATATAAGTCTCTGGTGTCTCCAGAATGTGTCTGTGAAGTTTCAGCTCAAAATACCCCACAGATCATTTATTATAGCTTGTCAAATTTGCCCCTATTTGGGTGTGAGCAAAAACACGCCATTTTTGTGTGTCCCTTTAAATGCAAATGAGCTGCTTTCCAGAAGAGGGCGGAGCTTTAACAGCTCAACAACAACAAAGCTGGAGAATCTCACGCAGCCAAAATGAGGATTGTCAGTAACGGTGTTCAGCCTTACATTGTTCAAACCGGAGTCGACACTGATGGAGAGACTCAGGAAGAAGTTACAACTTTTAGAATGAAACTGGACGTTTCTGAATGGTTAGTGGATAAATTGATGTAGTTGCTGTGGAGTTGATTCAACTCATCCACTAGCATGTGCCGTCATGTTCATCTTTTGTGCAAATCCAGCATTGAATTGATGCTCGTTTGTGAACCAGTCTGGTGTAAAATGACGGCATGACAACAACACTCTACTACAACAACTCTTCCTCTTCTCTAATGCAGCCCAACATGGCTCCGCCCCCTTTGTTGTGTGTTCTCGGGGGCGGGGTTTATGTAAATTTAAGGGTTAGTGATGTCACCAACCCAGGAAGAAGCTCATTGTAGTCCCTACCAGCCATTTGTTGTAGTCCTTAAACAGTGATTTCTGTAAAAGAAAATTTCTCCCTTTGCATTGAACTTTGAGCGTCGTAACTTTGCAGATGTTGTTTATGATCAAACAGCAACATCACACACTAACTAAAGTTACAAAAGTGAAATCATGATCAAGGACCCCTTTAAAATGTATGCACTATATTATATATTTTTTTCTTAACTTGTTGTCTTCATTATTTAATGTGTTTGAATAAAACTGCAATGAAAACAAGTTATTACAGCCACCATTTAAATATTTATATTTCAACAACAACTTGGAGTAGAAAAATTACATCATTAAAAAGTTTATATAAAAACTGCCTTATGTGCAATTTAAATGTTTACATGCAACTCTGTTTTTTATTATCAGAATGAAGAAAAGAGCCTCATTACAAGAATGAGATAATTTGACATTTTATGACAAGGTAAGGCTAGTTTATGTTGTAGAATGTCATGTGGTGCAACTCTAGGAAAACTATAATTCAATCATTCATAACACTGTTTCAACATTGTATATTTGAGCAGTCTGACATGTCAACTTCTAACACAACTAATGCATGTGTTTGGCTGAACAATGGCAGAGAAGTAAGCATTTAGGAAACCTACACAAAGCACTGATAATATGTGATAGTGTTTCTATTTTCAAAACAGTAGGAGGCCTATTTTGAGATTAGCCACAAAAATATATATATCCACATATTTGAAAACTCAAATTCGATGATATACGTTATACTATAGTATTGTCATTTTTCTTGGTTTATTCATGTCACACAACTTCGATGCTTTACCTTCAGTAAGACAAGGCAATTACAATAATGGGGTGAAGCTAGCTGCACAGATGGACTGGCTGTTACCATCTGCACTGTGGTCTGTGAGCAATTAACTAACTAGCTGAGGTAAACAGATAATGAACTATACCACTGATCCATGACATCCAGTGAAATCTTAGTCATAACAACAACTTTCTGTAGGCGCTTAAAGGGATAGTTCACCCAAAAATTACAATTTTGTCATCATTTACTCACCCACAAGTTGTTCCAAACATGTATAAATTTATTTGTTCTGCTGAACACAAAGGAAGATATTTGGAAGAATGTTTGTAACCGATCAGATCTCGCCCCCCCGCCCCCTACTATGGTAGTCAATGGTAGTCAAATGTTTAAAACTATACTCTAACAACCCATTACATTATATTTCAACAAGAGATGTATATAAAAATGTGCATAAAATAATATAAAAAAGAAAAAAATAATGCAAGATTATGCTACTGAAATCCTGTCTCAAAAACTGCCTTTTCTCATCCTTTAATCTGCTGCCCACCAAAAGGTCATTGGCCAACTCTGGTACAATTGCTTTGCTTCAGTAGTCGCAGCTAATATCCTCTCACCCAAACAAATATGTGAGTCACTGTGCGGATGTCCACAGATAAAGCCAATATATTGTCAAAAGGACCCCAGGTCAAACCCCCTCCAGTGGCTTGTAACATTTCAGCTAATGGATTAGGCAAAATGAGAGCAGATGCAGCTGTCATGTCAGGCTGCCTGTCTGTGACACAGACCCGGCTTACTGTACTTACATGGAGCCATGTTTCGTATGGCTGGCATAGCTCTGCGGGTGACAAAGGCAAGTGGAGTATGTCAAATCGCCTCTTTTATAGTTCATCCAAAAATGAGAATTCTGTCATGAATTACTCACCCTCATGTCGTTCACCCATAAGACCTTCGTTCATCTTCAGAACACAAATTAAGATATTTTTGATGAAATCCGATGACTTAGTGAGGCCTGCATTGACAGTAAGATCATTAAAACTTTCAATGCCCAGAAAGCTACTAAATCATGTGACTACAGTGGTTCAACCTTAACGTTATGAAGCAACGAGAATACTTTTTGTGCGCCAAAAAAAAACAAAATAATGACTTTATTCAACAATATCTAGTGATGGGTGATTTCAAAACACTGCTTCGAATCTTTTGTTTCGAATCAGCGGTTTGGAGCGCCAATATCACATGATTTCAGCAGTTAGACACGCGATCCAAATCACTGATTCGAAACAAAAGATTCAAAGCTTCATGAAGCAGTGTTTTGAAATCACCCATCACTAGATATTGTTGAATAAAGTCGTTATTTTGTTTTTTTGGCGCACAAAAAGTATTCTCGTCACTTCATAACATTAATGTTGAACCACTGTAGTCATATGATCTGTTTTAAATATGTTTTTTATTGCCTTTCTGAGTGTAAATGATTAGTTAGTAAATTGTCTTAAAGGTGCCCTAGAATCAGAATTTGAATTTACCTCGGCATAGTTGAATAACAAGAGTTCAGTACATGGAAATGACATACAGTGAGTCTCAAACTCCATTGTTTCCTCCTTCTTATATAAATCTCATTTGTTTAAAAGACTTCCGGAAAACACTCGGATCTCAACATAACACCGACTGTTACGTAACAGTCGGGATCATTAATATGTATGACCCCAATATTTGCATAATGCCAGCCCATTCGACGCATTAGACAAGGAAAGGCAGTATTAACGGCTGGATCTGTGCACAGACAAGGTAAGCAAGCAAGAACAACAGCGAAAAATGGCAGATGGAGCAATAATAACTGACATGATCCATGATATCATGATATTTTTAGTGATATTTGTAAATTGTCTTTCTAAATGTTTCGTTAGCATGTTGCTAATGTACTGTTAAATGTGGTTAAAGTTACCATCGTTTCTTACTGTATTCACGGAGACAAGAGCCGTCGCTATTTTCATTTTTAAACACTTGCAGTCTGTATAATTCATAAACACAACTTCATTCTTTATAAATCTCTCTCGCTTTAGCCACAGAGCATATAGCCTCAAACTCACACAGAATCAAACGTAACCATCTAAATAAATACTTTACTCACATAATTCAAAGCATGCATACAGCATGCATGATGAACATCTTGTAAAGATCCATTTGAGGGTTATATTAGCTGTGTGAACTTTGTAAATGCGCTGTAATATAGTCGACAGCTCGTGTGGCAGAGGGAGCGCATCTCTTAAAGGGGCCGTGCTGAAAAAATCAGTGCATAGTTAATGATGCCCCAAAATAGGCAGTTAAAAAAATTAATTTAAAAAAATCTATGGGGTATTTTGAGCTGAAACTTCACAGACACACTCAGGAGATACCTTAGACTTATATTACATCTTGTAAAAAAACAATCTAGGGCACCTTTAATTTTTTAAGGCCAAATATATAATCTGTTTTTGTTAATATATTAAAATGTAATTAATGAACCCTCAAATTTTTGTGGCTTCAGTCATAGTTAGGATACGCTTTTAAAGCTGGTAGCATTAACAGTTTATATATCAAAATATATATCGTTATCGATCAATATGGGAAAAAATTATCGAGATTACATTTTTGCCATATCGCCCAGCCCTAACTTTTTGTGTACCAAAAAACAAAATAACGACCTTTCAACAATATCTAGTGATGGGCGATTTCAAAACACTGATTCATGAAGCTTCGAAGCTTTTGTTTCGAATCAGTGATTCAGATCGAGTGAAATCACGTGACACTGGCGCTCCGAACCGCTGATTCGAAACAAGATTCAAAGCAGTGTTTTGAAATCGCCCATTACTAGATATTATTGAAAATATAGATATTTGTTTTTTGGCGCACAAAAAGTATTCTCGTCACTTCATAACATGAACCACTGTAGTCACATGATCTGTTTTAAATATGTCTTTAGTAGCTTTCTGGGCATTGAAAGTGTTAATTATCTTGCTGGCAATGCAGGCCTCACTGAGCCATCGGATTTCATCAAAAATATCTTAATTTGTGTTCTGAAGATTAATGAAGGTCTTACAGATATGGAACGACATGAGGGTGAGTAATTAATGATATAAAACATGACTTTAACATAAAACTGATCTAAAAAATGTATGCATCATGTTCCAAGACTACAAAATGTAAGTTATTATTCAGTGATAATCTTCCCTTCCAGTGAGCTGTTTCTTTTTGATTAATGAATCAGTCCGATTTGTTCACATAGCTCAACTCACCAACTCAAAGGATTCAAAAGATTCTTCAAAACATGTCCAATTATTATTACATGAAGAAAAAAAAGGGGGTTTGGAACAGCATGAGGGTGAGCAAATAATGACTGCTGGATGAACTGTTCTTTGACAGAGTCAAATGTCACAGGAAAAAATAAATAAAACAAGAGATGAAATGTAGCTGATATTACAGGCGAAGAAACTGGAAAACACAGTGTGGACACAAGAAAAAGAGTATAAACAAAATTTTAAGTTTAGTCTGGTGTCAGATCAGAGAAAACATTTCATATTTTATGAGCCTCACATAAAAACCTCACGTAAAAACTCCATACATGGCCTCCACAGGAAAGCACACTTATGTCACAGCACAAATGCAACGCTGAATATTTTTAGCTCAACAACTTGCCACACTTGCATAATATATCATGAACCTCAGTGTGTGTGTGGGTCAGTGGGAGAGAAACTGACCAGCATGTGAAACAGTGAAAGTGTTTTGACACATTCGACACTCACTCAAATAAACCGAGAATAATCACCCACTCTGAAGTGATCATGCTAGCCACAACTGTCCTCGCCTCTCAGCACAGGCAACACCTCCACACGCTTCCTAATCTCCGGGCCTGTAAGGGCCTCTGTCAAACCACAGTCTAGATTAAAAATACAGGAAAAGCTCACTCTGGCAAAGTAAACACTTCAACCGTGCGCTAATAAAAAGGGTTATTTATGGACAGGGCACGGCTAGGATGGATGTTGGCACACTAGCCTAGCATTTGAGGTTTAGTTTCTCAGCAGGGCATTGAGAACAGAGGTGTACAAAGTCATAGAATATACATATATATATTCAGAAGATCATCTCTCTTAAAGAAAGAATTAAAGTTATAGTAAACATTACAACTAGTGTGGTTTTATAAGCTGTAAAGTAGAGAAAATGTGAGAAAGCTGGTGTATAATAGCTAATCTGAGGGTCGTTAGTGTAAAAGTGTACCCAACAGGAAGAAAGGAGAGGTATGCAAGGCCTTTACACATGAGACCAGAACTAATGAGAAGTCCCGGGTGGGCTTTCTTTTAATACACACACTCTCTCACACACACACACACACACACACACACACAAAGACAACTCTGTCATGGTTTCACAAAGAAAACAACATTATTTTAATATACAAATCTACTGTGGGAAATGTGGGATAGCAAATTCAAAATACATTTTCCTGTGCAAAATGCTAGGGTATTTTGTGTGATTTTGATACAATTTTTGGGAAATAATCTAATTATGATTTTTTTTTGAGAAAATTTTTGATTGCGATTAAAAAACGCTCCAGGTTTGCTGTGCTTGTTTGTAGTGATGCACAATTTGTGATTATATGACAATATGACTATAAAATATTACTTCTACTACTAATAATAATAATGATAAAAAAATACTACTACTATCATAATTATTTTTATACTTAATAATAATAGTAAATAAAATATTACATTGTAATACAAAAATTACTATTGTAACATTTCATAATAACAATTAAACTAATATTTATGTTGTAATTTCTTCATTTTCAAATATTTCAAGCTTTTATTTTGGAGCCCTTAACATTTCTCTTTTGTTAACAGCAGTGCTTCACTTCACTATTATTTATTTATAAATCACAGCTTGATCTGATAATCATGCAAATCCATATTTCGATTAATTTCGATTAATTTTATGTCAATTAATCCTGGAGTCATACTGCTTGATTGCCCGGACATGAGTTTGCTAAAAGGTTTTGGGTATTTTTAGCGAGTTTCTAAGGTGTTCTGGTTGGTTATTGGGGTGTTCAATATGATCACTTGCAAGATTTTCTGGTCTCTAATTCTGATCTAACCATATCTAATGTGTCAGCAATAGTAACACAAAAGTTATTAATTTTAAAATTAATTTCAATAACATTCAAATGGTAGTGGGTTGAAGGGTTTGTGAGGTCGAACTGACCTGAACTGTGACAACAATCAAAAGAGCGGGCCGATTTCAAAACTCTTTGCAAGCTTTCATCTGTTTGCCAGACTTATTATTAGTGAGCATCTGATCTTCTAACCAATCCTGAGATTACTTGCTGTATGTCCAACAGCTTCGAGGAAACTGACCTTGCCATGGCAGCACTGGCATAATATCAGAAGCAAGAAAGATTTATCTTGTTCTTTCATTTTTTTTGTACCTCAAGGCTTTTTCCACAGATCCTTTGTAAACAAACACTAAATATGATTTTGCTACTTCCCGTTTTCCAGTTCTGCATAACGTTCTGTGGGTGGGCTTGGAAATCATTACTCAGGTTAAGAAAAACAACGACAGAAAGACCAGGGACCAAAAATGTTAAAAATGTGACATTAATGTTAACAAATACAACTTTTGATCTTATTAATAAGCAGTGTTGGGGAAAGTTATTTTTAAATGTAATGCGCTACAATGTTGCGTTTCTCCCTAAAATGTAACTAATTGCGATACTTAGTTACTTCATGGAAAGTAATGCATTATATTAATTTCTCTCAACTAGGCTGGGCTTGCTTTTTTTGTTTTTTAATAACAACAACAAGAAAAAAGAAACAGAAGATATATTTCTGGCAAATGTAAAGGCCCTTTCACAGCAAAAGTGAAATGAATAAGCCTCAGGCTGAAGAAAATGCAAATTCATCATTGTACAGTAAAGAGCGCAGCTCAAACAAACCTTTAGCTGTGCTGCCATTCTGGATTACAGAAGAATAAGACAGGAGATGAAGGTTCAACACTCTTACTTCAGCAATAAAAACAAAAAATAAAACAAATGTCATGTTTATCGAAAGTCATTTTGCTTATTCGTATAGTTGAATTGGATCATTGAAGGTCAGCAGCAAAGACATTGGTTAATAAAGTGAGATTAAATACATAAAGTATATTTGTGTAATTTAACATTTCAATATTGCAGGTTTGCATAATATTCTGTGTGTGCATTTCAATTTTGAGGAATACTGAATCTGTTTTTGTGCAAGTGAGATTTTAGTGTAGAACTACAATAACCATCATGTTTACACATCACTGCACGTATTCCCCATTTCTCCCAACATATGGACAAGCTGTCAGTCAATAAATGGGAAAACAAAGTAACTTGCATTACTTTTTTGAAAAAGTAACTTTAAAAGTAATGAGACACTTTACTTGTTACTTGAAGAAAGTAATCTGATTGCGTAACACACTGTTAGTAAATGCTGAGATTAACTTTAAGATTAACAAATGCTGTAGAATTGTTAATTGTTAGTTTATGTTAACTAATGTTAACAAATGTTGAACATAACTAGTAAAATTCATATTCACTGACAAGATTTCATTAAAGGATTAGTTAATTTTAAAATGAAAAAATTTAAAATGATAGTTTAACAAGTTATCTATCTTCTGCCAGACTGGCAATTGATGTTGCACTAGTTACGCTTTTTCCGTAATTTGAATAGGGAAAGGCGTAGGATGTAGCGTAAGCGTTTTGAACTGCAAGAGTTTTAAATTTTCTTCTTAAGTTAAAAATGGAAGGCGGTCTGGCGGAAGCTAGATATTTTACTTTATAACTTGTTAAATATGGATTTTTTTTTTTACACAAATGCATCGCTTCACTTCAGAAAGCCTTTATTAACCCCCCGGAGCCATGTGGAGCACATTTATGATGGATAGATGCACTTTCTTCAGCTCATACTCGTTGGTCCTGTTCACATCCATTATAAAGCTCAGATGCGTCAGGATATTATTAATACAACTCAGATTGTGTTCATCAGAAAGAAGAAAGTTATATACGGCTTGAGGGTGAGTTAAGCTTGAGGTAATTTTCAGTTTAAATTGAACTAATCTTTTAATTTCTATGACTTTTCCTTGCTTGGAAACCACAATTTTAAATTCCCTAATATATCAATGTTTTATGATCCCTGTTATTTGCATGGAAACGCAAGCCTGTGCATGTAAAGAAAGACCTATCATCATCTAGTTCTAATGGATCGACTTTCGCAAACAAACTGACGCAACCATTAACATGTACAAACTGAATTAGAATAAATCTAGATGTGACTCATTTAAAATTCCCTTGCACTCATTCTAGTTGGAAATATTATGATATCACGACACTGTATATGAATATGAGGTTGCTTTGGCAGAAGCATGAAACGGTGCAGATGTACCAGATCACTAAAATGTCAAGTTCAGTGCCTTATGGTTAAAAGTCATCTGAAGCCCTCCTGCCACAGCGACACAGATGCTGCGAGGCAGATTCATGACCTCCTAAAATACATGCTCATTAAAAACTCTTGTACCTCACACCTTCCTCTCTGAGCAACATTTGAGCAAGTGTTAAAAAAAGCAACAAACTATAAACTAGAATGCAGTCAATGCACTATATAATCTTTCAGTTTTCACTCAGTGACACATATAAGTTTATGACACAGTGCTGACCGAACCAACTGACAGAATCAATATCACAAAACAAGTTTAATTTACATACACCGAGACCAGTGTTTTAGGCTAGGCGTTTGAATGAGAGGGCCAACCCTTCAGGATCTATGTCTGCTGCCACCTGTTAACCCTGGCCAACACCCTCCAGACCCGTGGTTTCACGCTACAACCATCCCGTTCTGCTCCACACCATAGAACATGAGGTGAGGGGTTAATCTGATATTGTGCTGAAGGAAACTACAAAGCAGTGAGCAGATGGCCATCTTTGAGCAAGGTTTCTGCTAAAACACGAAAGCCAGAGACGGAAACAAGAGAAGCATTTCTGACTTAAACCGCAACATTTTTGGCTTGACGTTCACGTCTTTATGCAGATAATGAAGAGATAAAACAGCGCAAATGCACATGTGAGGTAAACCAAACCTTTAAGTGGGTGGATATGGAAAAACCAATAAGATAATGATCAAATTGATAAGATATTATTGAATAATATGCTGAATATTGACCTGAAAAAAAACATCAGCACTTAAGTTTACTTTACTGGCCAAATACAGATGAAGATAAGAACAGTTAGACGAAAGTCCATCACAGTCTTTCCCACCACATATCCCTCTGTGAGATCCGGCAGCACAATAACATTTGCTGGATGAGAGATTGTGGGAGTATTTGAACTTCCTCATGACATTTTTTTCCTAAGAGTGAGGGAGCTGGGGGGGGGTCACACATTAAATATGTACATGGACAGTTATAATCGTGCTACAGCAGGTTTTTGTGTAGTCAAGCTGTTGATTACAACCACATAAATCACACAAAAAAGTTTTGTTTTTTTACAGAAAAAAAGTGTAAAAATGCTACAGTAAAAAATGTTAATTGTGTGATATGACCGCAATAACTGAGTATTAAATCAGCAAATTAGAATGATTTCTGAAGGATCATGTGACACTGAAATAACACATAACAACTGCGGCAATAAAAATATATTTTACATATTCACCAAATTAGAATTAATTGAATGCAAAAAATAAAAAACTGTTATTTTTATGTTATGACCAAACAAAATGTTTGGTCATAACATACATTTTAAATAAATATTATAAATTTATATACAATTTCCAATTAATTCTCATAAATTCCAGTAAATTCCATTAAATTCCCAAAAAATTCCGGTTAATTCCAAATTGGAATATTAAGTTCCTGTGGAAAGCTTCTGGAAATTTACTGGAAACTTTCCACCCTTTTGCAACCCTACCGCACACTCACCAACATTTCAGCAAAAAGCCTTTGTCAGTTGTGTTACCTTACCATACAGTTTAACATTGTATTATACTTAATTTTACCTTAAAATACTATCAAATTTATGTTTTTTTCTATGTAACAGCTTTGAATTGCCGTATAATTTACAGTAGAAAAAAACAGTATATGGATTATTATTTTATTGTTATCAGTAAAGGAAATTACGGTGTTTTGCATTGCATTTATTGCATTATTTTAGTGTTGTCGTGTGTTGTCTTTGTTTGACCCTGTGCACACTGCTGCTTACAATGAACTTTGTTTCATCATGAGGTTTTCTACTGTACCATTTGTATAGTTATGGTAGTTATCACTACATTTTAAGGTAAAAAGCAGATTTTGGTACCTAAAAGCAGGTTGGTAAATTAACATTCACATATTGTGAATTCACATAACATAAGTTGTAAGTTGTAAAAAAGTATATATACAGGCACCAATATGCCATCCCATAGTATCTGAAACACTGTGTCCATATTATATCATATTTTTAATTGTGAATTTCTAGCAACCACAGGTAGCGTTGTTTTTTGTTTGTTTGTTTTTTACCATCAATTTAAGATTTTATATTTTATATATTTTTTTCAGAGTAGATCTGTTAGTCTGACTTCACATATAACCAGATTTGGGCCAGTTGCATAAACTTAGCCACTATGTTAAGACTGTGACTTAAAGGATTAGTTCACTTTCAAATTAAAATTTCCCGATAATTTACTCACCCCCATGTCATTCAAGATGTTCCGGAAGTACCGCAGTAGGGCGAAAAACTCGCCCAACAAAATCGCCCGACATCATTGTTTTACATTTTTATGTAAAGGACGTTTGGCTTGACGTGATTACATCATGCATGCGGATCGCAGAGCAGTGCAAGGCGAGCATTTGTGGTTAAAAAGTATATACATTTTTATTTTTTTTAGAAAATGACCGATTGTTTCTCTAGATAAGACTCTTATTCCTCATCTGGGATCATGTAGAGCTCTTTGAAGCTGCACTGAAACTGACATTTGGACCTTCAACCCGTTGAACCCCAGTGAAGTCCACTGTATAACCATAAAACCTTATTTTTTTCTTTTTGACTGAAAAAAAGAAAGACATGAACATCTTGGATGACATGAGGGTGAGTAAATTATCAGGAAATTTTCATTCAGAAGTGAACTAATCCTTTAACTAGTTTGCTCAACTAGCAGGTAATCAGTCCTACTTTTCCAATTCAAATTAGACCAATCTATCTTTTTATGTAACTTGCTTTAAAAAGTTAGGACCTTAACAGGCCTAACATCATCTAATTCCAACTGCTGTTATCAAATTGATGCAACGATTAATGTCTGGATCTCTGCTGACTGTTATTTAAAATTCCCCTGCATGATCTACACTCATTCCAGTACAAAAATATTCACAACACTGTACAATAATATGAGGCTGCTTTGTGTTTCTTGGTTGAAGCCGTTTGGTGCAGATGTACCAGATCACTAAAATGTCAAGTTCAGTGCCTTATGGTTAAAAGCCATCTAAAGCCCTCCAGCCACAAGGAAACACTCACTGGTGAAGAATGCTCCACAAGGCAACAGATGCTGCGAGGCAGATTGATGACCTATAAAATACATGCTCATTAAAAACTCTTGTACCTCACACCTTCCTACAGAGGGGTTTCATGTAGTTAAGCTTTAACAGTTTCCATGTTGCTGGATATGGATGAAGCCCAGCTTGAATCGCATAATCTAGGTCTTCACAAGACCTAGAGCTAAGTTTATTGTAGAGACCACTGGTAGCATAAATGAAATCGAACTTTGAAAGTGCATGCAAACCCACTTTTGACAACTAGTCCAGCTGAGCACTGGGATCCAAAGGATATATTTTCAAATGTGATTTTTAGTTTAGAGAATTACTGTTAAAAGTGCACTCTGTAACTTTTTCTGTACTGACACCTACTGGCCTGGGTGTATGACATTTTACTAACTGCTGCTACAATCCATTGAAACCATTTTTCTTGTTTCTTGCTTACTTTTTAAAGTACTGGCTGAAAGCTCTGTATAAAATAAACATATTATTAGTGATAGTAGTAATAGTAGTATTTGCAATTTAGTCAAATGCATGGCTGGTCAGATTAAGTCAACAAGGTAAGAAGGGATGTCGAATCAAACATCTCTATCTAGAAGGCCGATGTCTAGACTATTCATATTATGTGACTTTACAACCTTTTAATGATATTTCTCATGTCCGCCATTCATTACTTTAACATTTTAATTCAGAAAAATGCACATTTAAGTGCAACTGCTAATGACAGCAAGTTCACTGGGATGATGATCTACAGGTTTTCATAAAACCTGATCAGCTTTATCATAAATATACTGTAATCCGACACATACCATCATAAACATTAACATTAAAACAACAATTATGAAACAAAACAAACAACCTCTATCCAACTGCAACCTCAGAGACTGAATGAGCTCCTCCATCTAACTACAAATCAACATGACAATACAGACTACTGACAATTCTTGCTAATTCATGTTCATTTTGACAGTTAACCTATATATATATAATATATATATTGCCATTTAAGCGCTGTTTTCAATTACATTCTCATAATATTTATTAAGTGCACTTAATATAAGAGATTGTGGGAGTATTTGAACTTCCTCATGACATTTTTTCCTATTTCCTAAGAGACAGAGACATATTCGGGTATAAAAAAGGTGTTGGCAACTTTTGTGCGTCTATTGGGTGCATTTCATCAGGACTAACCACAGAAGTTAAAGTGCACGACTGCTCAACTCTGGAGTTCACATAAATAACAGGTTAAATCTAGCACTGCACAACACAGTCTAAAATGCACATCAGGTTTGAAATCAACAGTGTTGTCATCTTCTTACCTGCAATTAAAGCGATGAAATCTTCTTTGGAACAAAAAACGCGACGCTTCGCCTCCCACAGACTCGCAGTGATTTGAATCCCGATTAATCCGCACGAGCGAGAGACTTTCAGTCTGTAAACTTCACCGGGAGCGCTTGTGCCCGGCCGTGCACACACGTGTGTTTGTCCCTCGCTGTCTGTCTCCACGCAAAGAAAGATTTCCTAAAAACGAATGAGTCCCTGTGTATTTTTAGAGGCGCAAACTCCGGGAAGCCCGTCTCTTGTCTATCATTCGCGGCTCTGTGTGTGTATTTGGTGAGGAATAACGGGAGGTGAGCGTCAGTTCACAGTGGAGTTATTGTCCGCGAGTGCGACCCGGCGGCCGCTGATGGAAAAGGGCTGGGCTTCAGACATACACAAGAGACCCGAGCACAAAAACAGCCCTGCTTATTCTGTTTAGAGTCTACACTTTTAGAAATGCGGTTTGTTTGTTACAGTAATCATCAGACAAGGATTTGTTATATAATATTATATGTTATAATATAACATATAAACAAAAACATGTAGGCCTGTTTGTCTCTTTGTTAATACAACACTTAAACAAAAACATGTTTGTTTGTTTGTTTGTTTGTTTGTTTGTTGTTTGTAAAATAACATTTAGACAAAACATGTTTGTTAGTTTGTTAATATAAAATTTAAATAAAAACATGTTTGTTTGTTTGTTTGTTAATATAATATTTAGACAAAACATGTTTGTTTGTTAATATAACATTTAAACAAAAACATGTAGGCCTGTTTGTCTCTTTGTTAATATAACATTTAAACAAAAACATGTTTATTTGTTTGTTTGTTTGTTTGTTTGTTTGTTGTTTGTAAAATAACATTTAGACAAAACATGTTTGTTAGTTTGTTAATATAAAATTTAAATAAAAACATGTTTGTTTGTTTGTTTGTTAATATAATATTTAGACAAAACATGTTTGTTTGTTAATATAACATTTAAACAAAAACATGTATGCCTGTTTGTCTCTTTGTTAATATAACATTTAAACAAAAACACGTTTGTTTGTTTGTTTGTTTGTTAATATAACATTTAGACAAAACATATTTGTTTGTTAATATAACATTTAAACAAAAACATGTTTGTTTGTTTGTTAATATAACATTTAAACAAAAACATTTGTTTGTCTCTTTGTTAATATAACATTTAAACAAAAACATGTTTGTTTGTTTGTTTGTTAATATAACATTTAGACAAAACATATTTGCTTGTTAATATAACATTTAAACAAAAACATGTTTGTTTGTTTGTTAATATAACATTTAAACAAAAACATTTGTTTGTCTCTTTGTTAATATAACATTTAAACAAAAACATGTTTGTTTGTTATGTTTTTGTTTAAATGTTATATTACCAAACAGTTTGTTTGTTTGTTTGTTAATATAAAATGTAAACAAAAATATGTAGGCCTGTTTGTTTCTTTGTTAATACAACACTTAAACAAAAACATGTTTGTTTGTTTGTTAATATAACATTTAAACAAATACATAGGCCTGTTTGATTCTTTGTTAATATAACACTAAACAAAAACATGTTTGTTTGTTTGTTAATATAACATTTAAACAAATACATAGGCCTGTTTGATTCTTTGTTAATATAACACTAAACAAAAACATGTTTGTTTGTTTGTTTGCTTGTTTGTTTGTTAATATAACACTTAAACAAAAACGCTTGTCTCTTTGTTAATATAACACTTAAACAAAAACATGTTTGTTTGTTTCTTTGTTAATATAACACTTAAACAAAAACATGTTTGTTTGTTTGTTTGTTAATATAACTTTTAAACAAAAACGTGTGTGTGTGTGTGTTTGTTTGTTTGTTTGTTAATATAACATTTAAACAAAAACATGTATGACTGTTTGTTTATTTGTTAATACAACACTTAAACAAAAACATGTTTGTTAATATAACATTTTAACAAAAACATCTCCATGTTTGTCTCTTTGTTAATATAACACTTAAATAAAATTTTTTTTTGTCTTTTTGTTAATAAAAAAAACATGTTTGTTTATTAAAATATAACGCATTTACTTTGATGTTAAAATAAAGCATTATATTGTTTGTTAAAATAATGTAAGCAGTATTTGTTTGTTTGTTGTTCATTCAGTGAATCATGGATCTGTGAATAGAGTTTAAAAAACAAATAAAAAGAAATATAGGCCTAATAAATTATAGAAGGGATCTATCTATCTATCTATCTATCTATCTATCTATCTATCTATCTATCTATCTATCTATCTATCTATCTATCTATCTATCTATCTATCTATCTATCTATCCATCCATCCATCCATCCATCCATCCTTGTTTATTTCACATTCACTTATACCAGCCTGAGTATAGATAAAGCACTGCTAATTCAGGTCTTAACCCATACAATGTAAAATGGAAGCCTCATTCAGCTTTATAGAGGGGCAAAGGTCATGTTTGGCCTAACTCTCAATCCAAACAATGTGTGAAACTGAAAGGAAATGCTAAATAAATGGTGTAGGAAACAAAACTGCAGGATATTTTAAATGAGTTGATTTATCTGGGAAATTTTGTAATTTCACCTCTGATTTAATTATCCACCATTTTAAATGTAATACCTTTGGCTGTGTTTGTATGAGAGAGAGCAGAGGAGAGCCATGTTGAGTGTATATGCTCATGGTCACACAGATGGTGGGTGTGTTGAGTAGGTGTTTGTTTGAGTGGGTGTGTCTGTGCGGTGGGAGTTCACAGTGTGCCAAAGAAAGAACACACAAACACATTCATGAAAACACACCCAATCGCGCCACACCTCTCGCCCAGCATCACAGTCATGCGGCCAATCCCTTTTCACCTCACAGTGGGCATCATAAAAATACAACCAATCTCTTGTCACCTCTGTGTATGCCTCATGGGCAGTCTCCCCCACACCTTCAAAGTAAACCGACATCAAGGCCTTACTCTTTTCCACAAACACATCGTGTTTATTTGACCATATCAGACCGATTTGATTGCTTTGAGAATTTAACTGTGTAATGGAGTATGTTTTGAGTGCATGTGCTGCGGTTATGGACACTTTCTAATACATCATCAGAGGTGACAAAGAGACCTAAAGCCAAGATTGATTTATGTATTAGCATATCACAAACCTCCTTATAATAGCATTTACTGACTGAGCATAACCTGACTGAGCTGAATTAGAGTTAGAAACACACTGTACAAATGTCTACAGATTAAAAAAGAACGAAATTCATCTCACCTAAGACTTGTAATGCTGCCTACAACCAGAAGAGGCCACTGTTTGACAAATATTCAATATATTATATAGCACAGGGCCTATACACAGACGATGTTTAGACACTATGCTATTTGCAATGTTTTTGTGTAAATAGACTACATATTTAGTGCAGTTATCACTTTTTTCTGCAGTGAATATTATGAGCATAATGTTTTAATCCTTGTGCATCCTTAAGGACATTTTTGTCTTTTTTGAATCATTTTTCAATCAGGTGCATAAAATTTGGCTTGGCAGAAGTGTGTATTTTTATTGGAATTTTAATCTCACCCTCATTTACTAGAAACAGAAAATAGTTTCAATCAGGGCCTGAAGGACACAAATGTCCCTACTGAAACCCATTAAAACTGCAATTTTTAATCCCATGGCCATTTAACTATAGAAGGTGTAGTCTTTGTTAATAGGCTTTCATTCTGTTGGCAAGGCTTTAAAGTGGCACCATTTTCTCAAGTTTGGCCTATAAAACAAATAGTTTTCTTCTTCTGCATAATATAAAGCCAACTGGATAAATTATGCAGCTGTAATTGTGTGGATGTGTTGGTATGGATGTGTATGTGTGTTTAACATTTGAGAGAGAGAAATTACTGTACTGCACACAAATCCCAGCGCTGTGTACACCGGAAAAGCTTTGCTGGCATCTACTGGGAAAAAATTGATACTGCACCCAAACAAGATCTTATAGAAAGCTAATTTTTTGAGATATCAAACTCAAATTTGGAACAAAATTTATGGGTTTGATTTTCTAGCAGTCTTTGAGTTCAACGTTTTATAAAAAATTGTTCAGAAATCATTTTTAAATTTTTTACATTTAATTTTTTAAAAACTTTTTTAAATTTAATATTACTAAATTTTTTTTGATATGGACATGTTTTTCCTTTAAAGACCTCAAAGTAACTTTTTTTAAATTGACACACAAGGGTTAAGCCTAAATAAATTAAAATTTTCCTCAATTTTGCCTCGGAAAAAAGACACAATTTGCATTAGTGGGAATGTTGGTTTCACAATAGTTTCCATTATGATAACTTTCAACGTATATAAGTTATTATAATGGAAATTGACATTGACATATATTGAAATATGTGTGAACTACAAAACAGTTCATGAAGCAGTAAAAACTGAAGAAATAAACACAAAAATATCAAACCATTCCCACTTTTGCTAATTTAAACTATTTGAAAAAAATATTTCATTAAAATAATTCATTAATTTTCTTTAAAACAGTATTAATATGACAACTTACCCTGACCTGACATGGAGAAGAAAATTAAGAAAGTCATTGACCAGATATGATTTTTTTGGAATTCACAAAAAAATAAAAATAAAATAAAATCATCCATAACCATTTATATTCACATTTTATGCATTTAGCAGACACCTTTATCCAAAGCAACTTACAAAAGAGGAACAAAGGCAATTCGACAAAGAGCCGACAATATTCATAATATAGAAATGACAAGTTTATTAGACAATAAGATTAGGAAGCAAGCTAGAGAAAAGGAGAAATGCAGAAAACTGTGTATTTGGTGATATTATGAATATATTATGTTTTGAATACGTGTGAAAGTTCTCAGCCTTGAGGAACTGACCTTTGACCTTCTGTGAGAGAGTCTATTTATTCCTCTGAAATCCAGTGTTTTCTTACACACTGAAGCCAGAAGAGGAGGAATCTGCAAACACTACCTCTATTTGATGTAACACCTGTATGTGGAAAACACATGTAACTGAATCACCTCTGAAATGACCCATTGCTAAACCCCGCCTTATAAAACCTTGACCAATCCCACCTTGGCAAATGCTGACAACAATGGATCTTGCCAAATGTGTTTTATTTTTTAATCTTTTATTTATGTACAATGAAAGCTAATCGGATCCAATGTTGTTTGGACACCAGAGTTCTTAAATCTTCTTTTGTGTTCTGCAGAAGAAAGAAAGCCATACAGGTTTGGAGCGACATGAGGGTGATCATTCTAAATTAGAATTTTCATTTTTTTAATGAACCAATGAGCCATTTTTTGTACATGCAGCTCGTACTGCAGCCTCATGACCCTCTGACAAATAACAATGAGTCATATTATCTGCAGCAATGTCAGTGTAGGCCAATGTGGGACTCATCTGGAAGATCCCATTAATCATCACGGCACACTTTACCCTATGACAGCAGTGAATGTCATCTCTTCGTATCTTGTCTTCTGTTCATTTGCTCAAACTTTGCTCTTTAATCATGCTGGATGTCAGCCTCAAGCGTCACACACTCTGCCCACAGTCTGCGCACTAACTGTCTGATGCATATTGCACACAAATCTGGAAAACACTTTTTTAATGTAATAAGTTTTAATCTGATTGTCTTCGGGGGGGTTTTAAATCACTCTCTCTGGTGACAAAGTTGAGTTACAAAGTTGGAGTAATACAGTAGGTGCTTTTGAAGATGAAATAATCGCTTTTGAAGATTAAAGTTTGCAAGGTTAGTGACATCAAATCTCTAAATGATAGCTTTATTTGAGACTGCCACAACATTATTTAAATGAGTTTTTTTCCACACTGGTATGGCATAAACAGCATGTCAGATGATCTGTCTAAGTGGGTTGTTCTTGACCAGACCTTATAACGTCCAAAGATCTGGCCACACAAGACACAATACTGTTGAAAAGTTTATGTATATGTTTTAGAAAGAAGACTCTTATGCTCACCAAATCTGGTCAGGATCAGGGTCCCCTGATCTTCAGTGTCACATGATCCTTCAGAAATCATTCTAATATGCTGATCTGCTGCTCAAGAAACATTTCTGATTATTATTGATGATAAAAACAGCTATCAGAGCTGGGTTACTTATCTCAAAAATGTAATCCATTACATTACATATTTAAGGTAATATAATCTGACTACTTTTGGATTACTTTTAGATTACTTTTGACCTAACTTGTTTATCACGTTTTTTTTGAGTAGGATAATCTTGTACCATATTGATATAAAAATACAAAGAGAAAGAAAATATATTCCATTCTTTGTTATCAACAACATGAAATGCGTTAAATATTACATTACATCTGGGTTTAACAAACTGGGGGTTGTGAAGGAACTGCAGGGGGTTAAATGAAAAGCTATTAAGTAATTAAATCATTTTTTTTAAAATAAATTATTAAAAATTAATAAAAAATTATTTAATTAAAAAACAATAAAAAACTACTAAAAAGATTTGCATGTCATGTGACCATTAACCTACATCAGAGAAGTGTGAACTTAATTTTATTTTTATTATTCACTGTAAACAAAAAAATATATATTTTTATGATTTGTTATCACGTTTTCTTTAAATAATTAACGTGCTTCAGATAACATAATATTTTGAGTTTCTGTTGATTAAACCAATCGCCTTTGTTGTATTAACTCAGATTTTTCATTTCAATGAACTCAAAATTTTAAGGCAACCAGATAACTTACTTTTTTAAGTTAAAGCAACTTCTTTTTTTACAGTGTTGACTTAATTTTATTATTGACCTAACTTACAAATTAAAATCTCAGGGGGTACGTCAAGTAAATATTAGGTCAAAGAAATTTCAGCTGATAAAATACTTAAAAGTGAATTGATTTCTGTAAATCCAGTGATCAACTGCTGTGTGGGTCTCAGTGGTTTTCAGTGATATTCACATGACCAGTGGATGGTATGTGTGTGGTATGGTATGAATGTAAAAACACACCTGGAAGACCTTCTGAATGTACATAAGCAGTAGGCATTTTTAGAAAGGAAATTTTAAAGGGCACCTATTATGCACCTTTTTACAAGATGTAATATAAGTCTCTGGTGTCTCCAGAATGTGTCTGTGAAGTTTCAGCTCAAAATCCCCCACATATCATTTATTATAGCTTGTCAAATGTGCCCCTATTTGGGTGTGAGCAAAAACACGCTGTTTTTGTGTGTGTCCCTTTAAATGCAAATGAGCTGCTGCTCCCGCCCCCTTTCCAGAAGAGGGCGGAGCTTTAACAGCTCAACAACAACAAAGCTGGAGAATCTCACGCAGCCAAAATGAGGATTGTCAGTAACGGTGTTCAGCCTTACATTGTTCAAACCGGAGTCGACACTGATGGAGAGACTCAGGAAGAAGTTACAACTTTTAGACGTTTCTGAATGGTTAGTGGATAAATTTATGTAGTTGCTGTGGAGTTGATTCAACTCATCCACTAGCATGTGCCGTCATGTTCATCTTTTGTGTTGAATTGACCCTCGTTTGTGAAGCAGTCCGGCGTAAAATGACGGCATGACAACAACACTCTACTACAACAACTCTTCCTCTTCTCTAAAGCAGCCCAACATGGCCTCACCCCCTTTGTTGTGTGCTCTCGGGGGTGGGGCCATGTTGGGCTGCTTTAGAGAAGAGGAAGAGTTGTTGTAGTAGAGTGTTGTTATCATGCCGTCATTTTACGCCGGACTGCTTCACAAACGAGGGTCAATTCAACACAAAAGATGAACATGACGGCACATGCTAGTGGATGAGTTGAATCAACTCCACATTTTATGTAAATTTTAGGGTTAGTGATGTCACCAACCCAGGAAGAAGCTCGTTGTAGTCCCTACCAGCCGTTTGTTGTAGTCCTTAAACAGTGATTTCTGTAAAAGAAAATATCTCCCTTTGCATTGAACTTTGAGAGTCGTAACTTTGCAGATGTTGTTTATGCTCAACATTACACACTAACTAAAGTTAAAAAAGTGAAATCATGATCAAGGACCCCTTTAAAAGATAAAAAAGAAGTAGTAGGGAGAGTAAATGAATAATGAATATTTGACTGTTATTGTGAGAATAGCATGTAATCATGTAATCACTAAACGGTAACTGTAGTCTGATTATGAGTATTTTAAAATGTAATATAATCTAATTACAAGTACTTAATTTTTGGAATCTGATTACATAATCCAGATTACATATATTATGTTACTACCAGCTCTGGCTGCTAAATATTTTTGTGTAGAAATGTTACTATTTTTTCAGGAATCTTTGATGAATAGAAAGTTCAAAAGAACAGAATTGATTTGAAATAGACTTTTTTTCATAACAATGTAAAAGTCTTTTCTGTCACTTTTGTTCAATTTAATGCACCCTTGGCCTTGATGAAAAGCATTCATTTCTTTAAAAAAAGAAAAGAAAAATCTTGCAAACATTTGAACTGTCTATTTATATACGCATAGGCCTAACTATATGCATTTTGCTCAAAAGTCTATAACAGATGGTTTAACCCTCTGGAGTCTGAGGCTGATTTGGGGCTTGGAGAAGTTTTGACATGCCCTGACATTTGTGCTTTTTTCATTTGTTCATAAACACATTAATGACAAAAGTGTCATTACACTGTATTCAGCACAAACTAGGCTACAATAATATGTGAGGAACATGTACATGTTTGTATTTTTGAAGGAATAATGTTAATGCGTGGTTATTGAAAAAACAAAAAACTTAAGTCACTGAAATAAGGCCAAAAAAAGTATATTAAATCTGTATTGACAAGACTTCTGGGTATTGGAGGTTGTAGACTAGAGTTTTTGCTTCAGAATTATGTAAAAATTATGCTGCCTACTCCTTCATATAAAACAATATATTGATTTAGTTTTTGTAAGACACTTTTTGTCAAGAAACACAGTATGCGTGGAGGCGTGAATCTGCATGAATAATGGGCCATTTACACTTGAGAAGACAAAAGAATTGCATAATAATGACCTGAAATGACTTGCATATTAATGAGGCCTTTCAGTCAGGTAGGCTGTGAAAAAAACCCTCTGTAATAATGTCTCAGCTCAATTTAAAATAATGGTATTCTATTATATTCTTTAAAAGTTTCCATTGTGACAACTTACCCCAAATAGTGTGACAACATGCCCTGCTGTACTTTTAACATAAAGCCACCCAGAGAAATACGCACTAACTAGGGGCCATTTAAACAACACCGTTTTAAAATAAAAACATAAAATATTTTATGCGTTTTGGTCGTTTGTTTACAAGACATCTGCGTTTTGAGGGCCTGAAAATGCAATCTTTTGAAAACAGGCTTCAAAGTGCACGTTTTTGAAAATGATACCATCTCCGTGTAACACTACAAAAACGTGAACTTGTGAAAATGGCGACGTCAAGCGCATGCGTACTACATGTTCAGTCCATAGGTGTGCAGTGCTCTTTACAAAGTGTCATGGCCTGGCATGCAATACAGCGTTTTTAATCGTTTTCACGATGATTCGACACACTGATTCATTTATGCTCCGAAGCTTCCTGAAGCAGAGTTTTGAAATCAGCCATCACAATATAAGACGGTATTTTGTTTTTTTTTGGCACACCAAAAATATTCTCGTTGCTTTAAAATATTAATATTGAACCACTGTACTCACATGAACTGATTTAAATATGTTTTTAGTACATTAATGGATCTTGAGAGAGGAAATGTCATTGCTGGCGATGCAGGCCTCATGGAGCCATTGGATTTCATCAAAAATATCTTAATTTGTGTTCCGAAGATGAATAAAGGTCTTGAAAAAAGGGTGTGGGACGACATGAGGGTGAGTAATTAATGACATTATTTTCATTTTTGGGTGAACTAACCCTTTAATTCCGCATTGACAAATATGGTAGATAGACTAAACACGTAATACGCATGTGCACGAACGGTATCGTTTTCAAAAACTTCCACTTTAAGCCCCGTTTTCAAAAGTTTGCGTTTTCAAAGTTTTCTGTTTTTAGTTGAAAACGGTGTCGTGTAAACAGCCCCACATCAGTAAGTGCCTATGACAATTATTTTAATATTTTCCAGTACAAAAAGCAGAACACAGGGACCCTCACCTAAATCACGTGACGGTGAAGGTGCGTGGAGGTGGGCGTGTTCTCGCGACTCTGCCTGGCGCTCACCTGGGTCACTGTGAACAGTCCGAGTGGACGAACAGCACTGTTTTCGGAAGTGGACACGCAGAATAAGGTGCACCTCTCCATGGCTTCACCTCTGAAAGCGGGATTCCACAGACTGGATATCCAGAAAACTACATGGGATGTTCCTGACCGATACACCTCACTCAAGCCCGTTGGCTCTGGAGCCTATGGGACAGTGTGGTAAGGGGGCTTATGGGTCAGATTTATATATGTGAAAATGGATCTTTAATATGTTAAGTGGAGTTTATGCTGTACATGATAAGGGGAATTTATAGATGGCATAGGGCAAATATGTTCAGAGGGACTGAAAGACTTACATAGCCTTTGTTAAGTAGTTTTATACATAGGTAAAGGAAATTGTTATAGCCTATGCCAGATTCTGGATGAATAGAGATGAATAAAACCTATTCAATGTCGCTATTCTAATAGAAAACAGTACTAATCAGTGGTGTAATAGATGTAGTAATAATTCTCTGTCTTGACTTTTGCATAATGCATCATTATTTTTTACAAACAGTACTGTCGAGCACTAAAATCTGCTGTCATGTTCATAATGCAGTAGAGTTTCAGTAATGTCAATGATTTGCTATATGCATTTATGACATAGACTTGAGAGTGAGTGAGCCTGAGGTAAAATAAACAGCTGTGGACTCACATACCTGAGGGGCAGGCTTCAGCATGTTTGCTGATAACACAGAAATTCCCCCAAAATACTGAAACCGTCTCAATCAATATAGCTTTCTTCTGTCGTGAGCCTGTTTTGTTTTATTTATTTATGAGGACAATACACATTAATTAACATTTCTGTAAATGTGCCAGTATTAGCTCATTTCCAACTGTAGTCCTTTGGCCAGATGTTAAAATAACCATTAAACAGACATAAATACAGACAACATTTACAGGGGGAAAAAAAAGATGTAAAGAATATGCTTTAAATACTACATTTTGGTATTGGATTCATAAATATATAGTAAATCTAGTGATAACATTTGATAGAGATCACTACATCTCTTTCTAGGGATGCATGACATGATACCGTTATCGTATTAAAGCCGATAAATAATGGATTATTTCCTTCAGCTGAGACACTTCAGTTGCACACTGATCGCTATGATGCTTTTGAATTGGTATGATTGGAATCGCTTCAAAAAGGAAAGTACAGTTAAGTGCAACGTGCAGTGCAAATCTGTCATCAGAGCTGGGTAGATTTTGAATTGTAATCAGTTACTGATTACAAATTACATGACAAAATTTGTAATCAGTAATATAATCTCTTAGATTACACATTTTTGGTAACGTAATCTGACTACTTTTGGATTACATTTAGATTACGTTTGTGCTAACCCTTATTTGATGTCACATATATTGTAGGAAAATCTTGTACTATTTTGACAGATACAAGGAAAAAATATATTCTATTCACCAACAAGAGCCTCAACAGATTGTTTTTAAAGTGAAATGTATGGACAGTTAATGCTTCAGAATACTATCACTAATGTACCTGTTAGTGTTTGCTGATAGTAAGACTGAATAAAACAAAATCACATCTTATGATTTTGAAAATATTTACTTAAAATTATGTACATTTAGAAAACAGCAACATTACAAAAACAAATATTGAAAAACATGAAATTCACAGCATCTATATTTCATCTATATTTCATATATATTTAATATATTATTATTATTTCATATATATATATATATATATTTCATCTAGATTTCATATATATTCATATATATTTCATATTATTATTATTTCATATATATTTCATATATATTCATCTAGATTTAATATATTATTATTATTATTTCATATATATATATATATATATATTTCATCTAGATTTCATATATATTCATATATATTTAATATATTACTATTATTAATATTATTATTATTATTATTTAATCTATATTTCCCCCTCACCACCAGAAAAACTCGAAGAATCACGAACGTATATAATCGGCAGGTTTATTATGAAAAAAATATAAATGTAAAAAAAAAAATTAAAAATTAGGAAAATCAGTGAATTGTGAACAACTTACTGCCATTGTGTAAATATGTAATCATGTAATCCATAAAAAGTAACTGTAGTCTGATTACGAGTATTTTAAAAAGTAGTTTACTCAAATTACAAGTACTTGATTTTTGGAATCTGATTACGTAATCCAGATTACATGTAATCCGTTACTACCAGCTCTGTCTGTCATATAGGCTACATAAAATTATTATGATATAATATAACATCATTATAATTGTGTGCTTGGGCGAAACTTTTGTTTTTTTGTAATCAGGCTCTCAAAAATGAAATAAAAATTTGGATTTAGATTTATCGGCCAATATATCGGTTATCGGCCAAAATATTCATATCGATGCATCCCTAGCTCTTTCCTGAACAATTGTTGTACTGGAGCTAACTGATTTGCATATACACTAAATAGAGAGCAGTGGATTTACAAATATGCAAAATGGTTCTATAATTATATTATTATTATCATTTAAATACGCATGAACTAAAATGTAGCAATCAAACATACATCGTTTATCAAACAGGAAAATTATACTGTATATAATTTCTTATAAAATATGTAATAATACCAGTAAAGTGTGCGACGTTCTTAGTTCTGTAACATTTCTTTATACCGAAATTGTGTAAATCCATCAATAAATGATGAATAATTTATAGTGAAAATAGATTTTAGTTTGTAGTTGTATGAGGTAGTGCTTGTATGCCATCTCTCTGTTATCTGTGAAAATGAATTTCATGTCAAATGAATGTGTGATGTGATGGTTTCTAATGATAACTTCTGTGCAGTTCTGCAATTGACCAGAAGACAAAGGAAAAGGTGGCCATTAAAAAGCTTTACAGACCATTCCAGTCTCTGATCCACGCTAAACGTGCCTACAGAGAACTCCGACTGCTCCGTCACATCCAACACGACAATGTAAGTCTCAAATTCCCAAGAGGAAGACAATAAATCTAGGATAGGATCGAATATCACATGTTTCTGTGTTATTTACATGGTTATTTCTTACTGACAGCCTCATAACTTTCATTTATCATTTAGACCAGAGCTTTAACATTTGTTTTGTATGTATGTAGTTTGTAACAGCATCATAATCCGTCTGTCAATTGAAAGAGAATGAAAAGATTTCACGATACTACTGTTGTGAAAGCCCCCCTTATCTTCTCAAACCGGTTTCTGTGCTTAGTAAACAGTGCGCCTGACCTCACGCTGCTGCGTGTTTAATATGGACTTCAACTTGAGTAGCAAGAGGATCAAGAATAATTTATGCAATATTTTATCCTCTTTTCAAATCCCAGACCAGTTAAGTCACTGGAATTGCAAATTCATTATTCTAAGTTTGCCAGGGCAAAGTTTGCTTTAATGATTTTTTAAGCAACAGCAAATAAACATATCTGCAAGGAGCAATTACGGGTTCAAGCACAAAAGAACAGTATAGGTCTGCATAGATTTGTGTGGTCAATACAAGTGTTGTTGAATACAGTTGATCAATATTCCTTTTAAAGGGATAGTTCACCCAAACTTTTTAATTGTTGGTTTAACTTAAAAAAGTAGGTAAGTTACCTGGTTGCCTTAAAATTTTGAGTTCATTGAAATTAAAAATTAAAAAGTTAATACAATAAAGGCGATTTGTTTAATCAACAGAAACTCAAAATATTATGTTATCTGAACCACTTTAATTATCTAAGTTGATTTAACAAAACAAAAAAATTTTTGAAATAACAAATAATAAAAATATTGTTCCAGACCTGTATTCATTTCTTTCTTGTGTTGAACACAGAAGAAGATATTTTGAAGAATGTTGGGAACCAAACAGTTTCTGGTCTCCATTGACTTCCAAAGTATTTTTTTCTGTACTATGGAAGTCAATGGGGACCAGAAACTGTTTGGTAAATATCATCCTTTATGCTCAACATAAGAAAGAAACTGAGGGTGAGTAAATAATGACATAATTGTAATTTTTGGGTGAACTATCCCTTTAAATGAAATTCTGTTAGTGAGGCCTCGTCCGAAGATGATTTGAAACTTTATAAGAGGAGTGTAAACAATACACACATCTGTTCAAATTGTAAAAAAATTGTGAAAAATTATTAATCATTTGTGGGGTTTTGGACAATATTTATAATTTGTGATAATTTTGCACTGATAAGGGACAGTCCCGAAAACATTTTTATTACATAAACAGTTCATACAAAGAAAAAACTTACATTTTCGATTCATCAAAATATCCAGCATTAGCAGCTATCTGACCTAAACTGGGTTCTGATTGGTTCATTGTATTCTAAACTTAATTGGCAATCAATTGTTGAAGCTATTAAGGTGTGCTGACCCAAACATCTTTTACAAACCTGGGCCAAGTTTAAACCAGTAACCAGCATCACAGCTGGCAAAGGGGCATGTCTGACTTTAACATGTGTATATATTGCCATTATTATGCAATCAAAATCAAAATTATTATTGCTGGTCTTCAATGATAATGTCAAGTTACTGTAATGTATTTGCACCAAAAAATGATAAGATTTATGCTGATATCGTCCAAAACCACACTTTGCTAGGGGTGTTTCCAAACTTTTGGAGGGCAGTGTGTATATATATATATATATACACTATTGCTTTCACCTGAGAAATTTTGCATTTGCTTGAAAAAGAAATGATATAATGATATAATAAAATGAACATAGTTATTCCTCCCAACTCATATTATTCACATCACCAGTGTTGCACTTTGTAAGGGAATGCAAACCTTTTGTGTTCTTCTGCAGTTTCTCAAGGGAAAGTAAAAGTTTAGCAGGACAGACCAAAGTTTCTCAAGCAAATGCGCTTCTAGAGGAAACGAGACGTTTTGGAGCGAATTCAAAAACACTAAAAATATAATTCTTCCTTCCATCATATTTTTCCCCCCATCTCCATGTCCCCTTAGACATACACTGGGCAAAAATGTATGATTTTAGGTAATATATTCAAAAGTTAGAGCAATTTGTCTTATAATATTCACAACTTCAGACCGAAACCTATGGCCTTTCATATACTTCTATTATGCGAGAAGCAGTAGAATTATAAGAAAATGAACCAATATAATATATGTGCCATTCTTGGGATAAATTTCATAACTTATATTGTCCTTCAAATCCTTAGTAATGAATGATGTTTAACAATTCATTAATTAGTAATGCACAGATCATTCCTGAATGCAAATGTATTCTTCTTCCTGTAGGTGATCTGCCTCCTCAATGTCTTCACCCCTGATTCCTCGCTGGAGAAATTTGATACTTTGTGAGTGTCAAGATGAACAGAATGCATTCCTGTGCAGAAATCTTGCACTTGTCATGACAGGCTGAGGGATGCAGTGCATGCGTGTGGATGTGTTTGTGTGTGAGTGAGAGGATGTGCTCAAATCTATAATATCTATAGATATCTAAAACTTTAAAATCTATTTGTGTGTTTCTTTGATTTTAGACTACTTGCAGCTTTTCTAAATTACAAACTTCAGTGATATTGAAATGCCTACATTTTCTAATATTTGTCCCAGCTATATGGTGATGCCATTTGTAGCTCAGGATCTTGGCCACATAATGAAGAGGAAACAATTAACCAGCAAAGTCATCATATACCTGTTCTATCAGATACTGCGAGGACTCAAGGTCTGCCTTATTCATATTTATTCAAACTCTTTCATTCTTCTGTACTTCCGATTCACTAACTTCCTTGTAATACCACTTGAATACATGAATATTGATTGATATTGCAGCTAATGATATGTTTTTTTCCTTAGTACATCCATTCTGCTGGGATTATTCATCGGGTATGTACTATTTAGAGTAAATCTTGCCTATTTATCCATACAGTGATAAATATTCACCGCCGTTGTAAACTTTGGGGTTGTAAGATTTTTGTTTTAATGTTTCTGAAAATGTCTTTTATGCTCACCAAGGCTGCATTTATTTGACACAGTAAAAACAGTAATATTGTGAAATATTAATACAATTTAAAATAGCTTTCTTCTATTTGAATATATTTTGAACTATATTTATTTCTGTGATCAAAGCTGAATTTTCAGCATCATTACTCCAGTCTTCAGTGTCACATGATCCTTCAGAAATCATTCTAATATGCTGATTTGATGCTCAAGAAACATTTATTATTATTGTCAATGTTGAAAACATTTGCTTTATATATTTATGGAAACTGTGTTACTTTTTATGCGATTTCTTGATGAATAGAAGGTTCAAAAGAACAGCATTTATTTGAAAATGAAATGTTTTTTAAACATTATAAATGTCTTTAATATCACTTTTGATCAATTTAATGCATCCTTGCTGAATAAAAGTACTAGTTTCTTTTAAAAAAAAAATCTTACTGAGCCTAAACTATTGAACTGTAGTGTGTGTGTGTGTGTGTGTGTGTGTGTGTTATGTTCATAACAGTAAGACATAAAAGCATGATTAAATGCAAAATGTTAGTCATGAGATTATTACAAATGTACTGTAGCTCATTGTTTCTTTTAATGTTAAAAATGTAAAATTGTAAATAATATATAGGTTCATGCATATTCATGACACTTAAATAATCAGAATATGACCAAATTCTGATTAACAATGGAATATTTCTGTGCATGTAAACAATCTCTGATGAAACATGATGAAATGACACTAGTTTCTTGTTTCAGGATCTTAAGCCTAGCAACCTCGCAGTGGATGAAAACTGTGAATTAAAGGTAAACATAGTTAAATAGGTATTAGTTAAAGGGTTAGTTCACCCAAAAATGACAATTCTGTCATTAATTACTCTCCTATCATGTCGTTCCACACCCGTAAGACCTTCATTCATCTTCAGAACACAAATTAAGATATTTTTGATAAAATCCGATGGCTCAGTGAGGCCTGCATTGACAGCAATGCCACCGAACTTCTCAAGATGCAGAAAGCTACTAAAGACATATTTAAATCAGATCATGTGACTACAGTGGTTCAACCATAATGTTATGAAGTGACGAGAATACTTTTTGTGTGCCAAAAAAAACAAAATAATGACTTTATTCAACAATATCTAGCGATGGCCGATTTCAAAACACTGCTTCATGAATCTTTATGAATCTTTTGTTTTGAATCAGTGATTCGAATCGCGTATCAAACTGCTGAAATCACGTGTTTGTCATGAAGCAATGTTTTGAAATCGGCCATCACTAGATATTGTTGAATAAAGTCATTATTTAGTTTTTTTGGCGCACAAAAAATATTCTCGTCGCTTTATAATATTAATATTGAACCACTGTACTCACATGAACTGATTTAAATATGTCTTTAGTAGCTTTCTGGATCTTCACTGAACCATCGGATTTCATCAAAAATATCTTATATACCCGCGTTACCCTCGGTTTCCGGTTTGATTTTGTAGAAACCATGGAAACACCAAAGACGCTTTAATATTTACATGTTTTAATAGATAAGAGAACAACTGTTTTGATATATTTATAGACAGAAAACTAATTATTGTTATATAGCTCAACACGTTTAGTCTTACTGTTTAAATCTAATTTTCTTGAGTACCATGCTTTACCATGCCTCAGAGAAAAACACTATTTTGTGAAGTAGCTAACATAGCATAATCAGATGCAGCTTTATTTTTAGTAACAGTAAATACAGCATTTTCGCCATCATACAATACGTTTTAAAATGAATTGCATGCCATTTATCAACACAAGCCATCCAGCATTTAATATGATATTGTAAAATCGATCTATCTTACTGCAGTGTGTAACAGTGTCTCACAGCAGTGAACGCACAGAGTAACGTTATAACATCATTTTCAACACTCTCAAATGTATCTAATATGATAAACAGAGCTGCGTTACCTCATAATCATGACCGGAAAAGCAGAAGCAGCGCCGGTGACTGTGTCATAATAAAAGTCCTGCTGCTCATGAGGCGTGTGTTGATCAATCGCTCCAGCTCCTCGTTCAGCTCCACAACACTCGCTCCTGCTCTGCTTCATACTACAGTAACGTTAATAATCGCATCCATGAACATGATTTCTTCCCGAGTCCTATCCCAATTATTTCCACCGGCGGTGGAAGACCACATGTCCCAAGATTCTGCGCTCAAACTTGGCGTCATCAAGCTACGCCTTTGTTTTGAATAGGCCTCTAGCGGACAGAAAATATTACATATTGCACCTTTAAAGCAACTCAACCAGGTCTCACCCCCTTTATTTTGAGTATGCCTTGGGTGGCAATTATTTAAATGAGAAATATTGTGACATGTTTGTTCTTGGAAGAAAACTCAAGACTACAATGGAGGCATTTCAGGGAGTTCAGAAACACTGACACTGATATACAGAAGAACTCTCTTTGGAGTGAATTTGTGCTTTGTAGCTTTGCAGGCCTTTTTCATGCTCAAACCGCAACATAACACGCTAAAGAGACCACCATTGGGCCGAACGGTTCTAAGAACAGTAAGGAACATTTCCAGTTATATTTCCACTTGAGCCTGGTACAGCCCGGAATTCTCTGTACGTTTGGCTAACCGTGCTTAACCGTGCTGGTAGAATGCGTGCAGTGATGTTGCAACTCAGGATTGGTTACTTGTCCAGATTCTCTGTAGCTGGCCAAGCACGGTATTTGATCAAAGCTTTAAAATTAAAAGAATGATCTGATCATCCTCCATAACGCGGTCGCTATACACATCTCATATCGTCTGTAAACACTTACGTTACCTGTTATCAGCTCCAGAGTGGAAAATAAAACCATATCCATACCGGCTGGGCCGGATCTGCACAGAATGGAGCGGTTAAGCAATAAGAACAGTTTGGTCCAACGGTGAAAATTGGCTTATGTGGCCTGTTTCTTACTCTCTTTGTTAGATTCTGGACTTTGGACTGGCGAGACACACAGAAACTGAGATGACGGGCTATGTAGTGACACGCTGGTACAGAGCCCCCGAAGTCATTTTCAACTGGATGCATTATACTCAAACAGGTGACCTTTGACCCTTTAATTATTGACCCACCCAACACATTGTGTAAAAGTTGTTCTGTTTTAAGTCACTGTAGTCCTTTGTCACAATGCACTGTTCTTTGTTCAGTTGACGTTTGGTCCGCTGGCTGCATCCTGGCCGAGATGATAACAGGAGATGTGCTTTTCCCAGGCAGTGACAGTATCCTTTCTCTTTCCTCGCTTTCTAAATATGTCTGTTGAGCAAAATAGTGCTATTCCTTAACGTTATGTTTAGGTATTGACCAGCTGAAGAAGATCCTCAACCTGACAGGCACACCAAACTCAACGCTTGTTATGAAAATGCAAAGCAAAGATGTAGGCAAATACCATCAGACGACTGTTATTGTCTATTTTAGGATTCTTTTTCTAGTCTGTTTGTCATTATTGCACTGATGTGTTGGCAGGCACAGTCATATGTACGCTCACTTCCAGTGCAAAAGAAAAAGGCTTTCAAAGAGGTCTTTTCTGGTATGGATCCTACTGGTATGTCCACACCTAGCAAATCGATTTCACTTTTATAAACATTTTAAACCAATAGCCAATTAACTTAACAGCTTTAATTCTCTTAAACTCCTTTGTGTGATATTGCATTGCTTTTGAATGAGTAAAAGTCACCCTCTAGTGGTAGACTGCTGCATTAGCTGCTGCAGTACTATGATAGCGGTTTGATTTACGAGGCTTTGTAAAGCCAGTATCAAAGTTTGTCTTGACAAGGTTTCCCATCTGTTGCATCATAATTCAGCTTTGATTTAATGCGTGTTGCATCTACAGCCATCGATCTGTTGGAGGGCATGCTGGTTTTGGACCCGGAGGTCAGACTTACGGCAAAAAACGGCCTTTCACATCCATATCTGTCTGAGTTCCATGACCCTGAAAACGAGCCTGTGTCTCCTGCATACGATGATTCGTTTGAGAGTCTGGATCTGGCCGTCAGCGAATGGAAGAGTGAGAGCACATACATACACACATAAAACTCTGTCTTATTTAACATTTACAATTTCTTCTGCACTCTGTTTAACCTGCTCTAAAACATTTCTAAATTCTTATTTGTATTTAATGCTCTTCTGCTATTATGTCTCACAGGTCTTATCCACATGGAGATCATGACATTTGACCCAGACAACCCCGGAGTGACTGCAACATAATAGCTCATCTTTACATACAGCACTCCAAAGAATTAGACACTGATGAACTACTGTTTGCTTTTTTTATCAAACACCATTAGCTAGATATCTTTAAAACCTTTGAAACCTGATGTTATCAAACACTGGCTATCTTCAAATATAGATATTTACTACATCAAGTGTGTAAACCAACTTTTTTTAAAAGAATTTTAAAGTACTCAAGTATTTTAAGATAATAATGAAATGATGAAAGATAAAAGTGTAAAAAAAAATAAATGTGATTTTTTTTTGTGGATGTCTTGTTCTTTCTTTTTATTATTATATTATATTATATTATATTATATTATATTATATTATATTATATTATATTATATTATATTATATTATATTATATTATATTTATTATATTGACCTTTAATATTAACTGTTCATCCTCGTGTGAGGACACCCATCCTAAAAATAAATTTAAAAGGCATCTACATTTGAGCTCAAAAGTTTACATACCCCTTGCAGAATCTGAAAATGTGAATAATTTTAACATAAATTATTACAGATCACATCAATTATTACAGATCACATTTTTTTATCAAAAAATAACAGATCATACAAAATGCATGTTATTTTTAATTTAGTACTGTCCTGAGTAAGATATTTTACATAAAAGATGTTTACATATAGTCCACAAGACAAAAAAAAAATGCTAAATTTATAAAAATGACCCCGTTTAAAAGTATGTGAACCCTTGATTCTCAATACTGTGTGTGGTTACCTGATGATCCACGACTGTTTTTGTGTTTAGTGATGGTTGTTCATGAGTCTCTTGTTTGTCCTGAGCAGTTAAACTGAGCTCTGTTCTTCAGAAAAATCCTCCAGCTCCTGCAGATTCATCAGTTTTCAAGCATTTTTGCATATTTGAACCCTTTCCAGCAGTGACTGTATGATTTTGAGATTCGTCTTTTCACACTGAGGACAACTGAGGGACTCAAACACAACTATTAAAAAAGTTTCAAACATTCACTGATGCTCCAGAAGGAAACACGATGCATTAAGAGCCGGGGTGTGAAAACTTTTGAATTTGAATATCGAGGTAAATTGTACCTAATTTGTCTTCCAGGAAATGTGAAAATATCTTCTTTTGCTTCCGAAGGGCAGTACTAAATGAAAAAATCTGATATTTAAACAAAATAAGAAAAAATTTGACATCTTCATCCTGTTCAAAAGTTTTCACCCCTCGACTCTTAATGCATCATGTTTCCTTCTGGAGCATCAGTGAATGTTTGAACCTTTTTTAATAGTTGAGTTTGAGTCCCTCAGTTGTCCTCAGTGTGAAAAGACGGATTTTTCTGAAGAACAGAGCTCAGTTTAACTGCTCAGGACAAACAAGAGACTCATGAACAACCATCACAAAACATAAAAACAGTCGTAGATCATCAGGTAATTAAGTTCACACTTAGTTAAGATCACACACAGTATTAAGAATCAAGGGTATGTAAACTTTTAAACAGGTAATTTTTATAATTTTTTTTTTTTGTCTTGTGGACTATATATAAACATCTTTTATGTAAAATATCTTACTCAGGACAGTACTAAATAAAAAATAGCATGCATTTTGTATGATCTCTCTTATTTTGTTAAAATTATTCACATTTTCAAAGATTCTGCAAGGGCTATGTAAACTTTTGAGCTCAACTGTATATAAATGTATTAATACCCAATTTATACTGTGGAATTATATCTAAAATATTATTGGGAAAATATTTAGTTTCTTTTAAATTACATTAGGTTTCTTTTTTTCTACTCATAACCTTTTATTTATTCAAATATTTTAATCATATTTTTGTCTTTTTTACATTTTTTACACAGATTTTTATATATATATATATATATATATATATATATATATATATATATATATATATATATATATGTGTGTGTGTGTGTGTGTGTGTGTGTATATATAGATACTGTAGATAGATAAACAATTGGACGTTAGATGTAAAATTGACAAATAACCGTTAGGGGATGCTATTAGGTAGTATTATTTAGTAATTTTAAAGGTGCAATGTGTCAATTTTAGGAGGATCTATTGACAGAAATGCAATTTAACCCTCTACAGCACAGTGTTGCCCTCAGGCAACGGAAAGTTTTCTTTAGCCCTTTGTTTAGTAAATTTTTCTTTAAATGATAACAACCAGTTAGAAAGGTTGAGAAAGTACCAAAGAACAGTTCAGTAAGGTGTTGGTGTCAATATCAAGCTTCGATAAAATGTTCCCAAATGAACCAAAAAATGATGTGGAATATTTTTTTTCATGTGCCATCAACATGTGTGCAGTAGAGGGATAATATACATAACTATGTTTTCAGTGGTTTATAAAGATCTTACATAATGAACTGTTATATTTTTATTACCTTAAAATGAGCCAATTTCTGCATACACCACAGGTCCCCTTACATAAGTCGTCATTTCTACAGTAGCCCTAAACGGACATTGCTTAATGTCTTCTCTCTGCTGTCTCAGACGACAATATCTTTGTCCTGTGCTGGCCACCGTAGCTTCTCTATATTGCAATTTGCAACCTCACCACTAGATGCTGTTAAAATTTACACACCTGCACCTTTAAGTTACCACAAGTTTCCATTGAACAATGCCAATATGCTTTGATGTTTTCCTGCACCATTAAAGGAGTACATTTCATTTTGGATAGCGGGATGATAGTGTGTCAAGAAGCTGTATCAGGTTAGTTTGTAATGATACATCACATTTGACCTGGTCGCGAGGTCTTCACTCTGATAAATCAATCAACGGCTTTCAACAGAGGGTAGTATCTCTCAAAGGATGATTACTATCAGGTTTATCCACTTAAACAACAACAGAATTGTCCTTTAAGGAGTATGAGTAATGCTAACTGACCTGCCAGCTAAACCCTCATTGAATGGAAGCTTAGTTTGCCTGTTGCAACCCGATATTTTGGCTCTGCTTGGTCAGGTGTGGTTTTTAGGTCCTATGGGAACGCGTATGAATAGTGGTTGGGTAGTGTTTATCTGTTTAGCCAACACATGTTTAAAGTGTAGTGTACATTTAACAGCGATATTTAACTCTCAGAAGTGTTGTGACTTTGCATGTTTTTTTCTGAATGTATTGTGCCTGATGCCTTTTTCCAAATCTTGAGGTGATGATCACAAGAAGTGTATCATTTTTCCCTATTGCACCAGCTTCATGTCTTAACAACATAATCAGTATTCATAAAAGTGGTGGATCAATATGGGTTTTTGCATAATTGTTCCCCCACAGTCTCAAACAGGATCACATCTATGGATCTGGAATATGAGATAGGCCTAAATGGCCTTGTTTGTAATATTATTTTGTGCTGATTTTAATTACTTTTATTAATAATTGCTGGTCTTGCAGCTTTGTCCCTTTAAAAAAAAATTGTATTCCAAAGTATTTAAAAGAATATTATGTCACCAAAAACATAATGACTATTTGTAATATTTGAAAAATACCATTAAAATATATATATATTTAAATATTTTTGAAAGCTAATATGTGTACACTCACATGTATTTAATATTTAAGTTTAATGTGTTATCTTATAACTCTTTAATTTTGCAGTTCCACTGCATTTTTAGATTTAAACTTTTCTTGAAAATGGTATAAAAGTTTTTTGAAACCATAAACTACTTTATTTTTTTATATTCCCTTTCTTGATTGTGGACACTCTTATATCATGGACCCATATACCTCTATAGCAGCGATGATTAAATGATCAATTTTAGTTGTGTTTGTTGTGTAAAAGAGAAAAGTTGATGAAATAAAAACTGAAGACAAATGATTGTATAGAACCCTGATTTATTGATGTTTCCATGTGGTACATGGTTCATGATTTGATGAATACAACAGTTTTGACAGAACAGCTCATCAGCCCATCATCCAAAATCAGGGACAGAAAAGAGTAAAAGTTACTCCTCTCTGAGGGAAGTAAAATCTCAAATGAGTAGCTTTTGTTGCACTATAATGCAGCCGAAGCATTAACAATGCTGGTCGTAGTGACAAGGAATTTATGTCAGTTGATAAGCAATTGTTTGCATTTAATACTTACATGTTGTAACACAGAGCAACAAAAGCTATTCACCTTGAGCTTCATGCTTTGTCTCTCTTATTTGTCTCTCCAATAGTACATCCCCTTAAGGACAATTTGTACTCTGGATGAGGAGTGATGCCAAGAGGAAACAACAAGAATAAAGACAACACGGTGAATGTGAAAAGACGTTCTGCAGGTGTAACACTTTGACATTAAAGTCTCTTTGGGTCACGGTGGTTTGGGGGTTAAACACATCAAAAATGTATGAACACATTGAAATGGGGAGTGAAAAGATCTTGTTTCCCAGGTGGTAGATGAAGAGGAAGAGGGAACTGGGTGGATGAGTTTAGAAGCGGCGCTTCTGGCTAGACTGCACCACAGAGGAGCGGGACACTGAGATTTGACCACCGCCGCCACCGCCAATGCTCATGCTGGAGCCACCGCCATATCCAAAGCCGCTGCCACCACTGAAGCCGCTGCCACCACCGTAGCCGCTGCCACCACCAAAGCCGCTGCCTCCACCGAAGCCGCCGCTGCCACCACCGAAGCCGCCGCTGCCACCACCGTAGCCGCCGCTGCCACCACCGTATCCGAAACCGCCGCCGCCGCCGCCACCACCTGTGAACCAACGAACAAAGACATTAGTTATACTGAACATCACCAATGCACTCTATTACAGCAAATTATGTGCTGAAAATATCTTTTTATATAAGGTAAAGATAAAAATGTAATAAGCTTACTGCTGCTTGACTCCTGGATGTGGATGGTTGCAGCACTGCCACCAGTTGCAATTCTAAATAAAATTAAAAGAAAATATATGTCAATGTCTAGATACAGACAAATTTCAAGAGAATAAAACATACTTCAACTTTCAAATTAGAAAAGTGACTAACCTGGACTCCTCTCCTTCCAGAAGCTTCCTGTAGGTTGCGATCTCAATGTCCAAGGCCAGTTTGACATTCATGAGCTCCTGGTACTCACGCACCTGGCGCGCCATATCCTGCTTTGCTCTTTGCAGGGCCTCCTCCAGTTCCTTAATGCGGAGCTTGGCATCCTTCACTGCCAGTTCTCCACGCTCCTCAGCCTCAGCGATCTGAGCTTCCAGGTTGGCACGCTGAGCAATTCAAAGAAGACATTACAACTTTAGTTTTCAGCAGCACTTTTACATTATTCCTGTCCACTTCTCAGGGACTCCTTTACATTACATTATTCCTAACATAACATGCACGTTTCGATAATTGGATGAACTTTTATTTGAAAGCACATTTAGTACACACTAAGGATTTGGTTGGCAATCTAATTTAGGCCGAAACCTCGTCCAAAAAGCAACTACTTACTTGTCCCTTGACAGATTCAATTTCATTCTGAAGTCTGCTGATCATGCGGTTGAGCTCAGCAATCTCGGCCTTGGTGTTGCGAAGGTCATCTCCATATTTGCCGGCAGATGACTGCATCTCCTCGAACTGGGAGGTGAAAAAGGAGACATTATCATTAGGATCTGCCAGTTGGTTGCTTCAAAATAGTCTTTGTTTGATGCTTGATGCTTTTCTCACCTTCTGTTTGTACCACGACTCAGCCTCAGCACGGCTGCGGTTGGCAATGTCCTCATACTGAGCACGGACCTCTGCAACGATGGAATCCATGTCCAGGTTGCGACTGTTGTCCATTTCCACAATGACTGATGTGTCTTTGATCTGTCCCTGGAGTTCACGGAGCTCCTAAAATTGCAAGGTGAAGGTATAAGGCATTGAGATAAACCTAACATTGGAAAGTTGCATTGCAGTCATCATATAGTTCCATCAAACGCTCACCTCCTCAAAGATGGCTCTAAGGAAGTTGATTTCATCTTGAAGGGAATCAACCTTGGCCTCAAGCTCAACCTTGTTCATGTAAGCAGCGTCAACATCCTATGAAGAAATGCACAAAGCTCAATATAATGGGTGGACTCTACCGATAAACACTCAAATTAGCTGAAAATAATATAACTAGAGGGTCAAGAAAGCAGCCAAAGGTGTTACCTTCTTGAGCAGGACAAATTCATTTTCAACTGCGGCACGCTTGTTGATTTCATCCTCATATCTGCAAAGATAAGTTTTCCATTTTAGCACATTTCTTGTGAAATTATACCATGCACACAAAGTGTGGTTCATAGACTCCCTAAACACACAGCTACTGTACTTACTTGTTCTTGAAGTCCTCCACCAAATTCTGCATGTTCTTCATCTCTCCTTCTAGCTTCATCTTCTCATTACCAAGTCCATCAAGCTGTCTGCGCAGGTTGGCGATGTAGGCCTCGAACATGGCGTCGATGTTGGAGCGTGTGGTTGTCTGGTCCTGCAGTAAACTCCATTTTGTCTCAAGTACTTTGTTCTGCTGCTCTAGGAAGCGCACCTGTATTTGAAATAAAACAATAAAGAATTTGAATAAATGGCTTTATTAGGAAAAGAAGGCATCAGGGCAAGGGCGTAGATTTGGTTTCAACTTTGGGGGGGTTGAACGTTGGTATGGTTGTATTGTATTGGGGGGGTTGTAACTGATGGATTTGAATATTGGGGGGGTTACATCCCCCCCACAAACTACGCCCCTGCATCAGGGCCATTTGATATGCAATTACTTATGCCCAAGATGTGTCTTATGCAGTAATTATCAAGCACACCTCTTATTGCATATCTAGACTTGCGTTGACACACCTTTGGCAACTTTAGAGAAATTTGTTAGCATGTGTGCCATGCCGTGTTGGCCAGCACAGATTCTTGGAGTAACTGTCTAATTAATATGCACTCTCCCCTTTGAGATCATAAAATGCTAACCTCACATGACACCTCAACATGTTCAGACTACTCCTAAAACCTTTCCCTCCTGGCATAAAGGCGAGGCTCTTAGAAGACTTGTGCCAAATGCCAGGCCTTAACAGAGATGATATGGCACGCCTTTACCCTCAGGTGCTAACTGTACCCTCTGTTCTGTAGATTCTTGGCAGGAATTTAATTATGTGCACAACCTCACAATGACTTTGAACTTGGAGGATTCACATAAAAAGAACAAAACATCGATGACATCAGTTGTTATTTGAGCTACATGCTTGCTGATCATATCTCTTGTCAGAATCACACAAATGGGCGTAGCAGCTACATTAAGTATGGGGTGAAATTTACAAGGTGTGGTTACATAGTGAATTCCCCAAAGGTCTAAGATAATCAAAACAGGAAGCTAGGTTTGTTTAAGAAAAGATGAAAGTGATTATTAGGACCTACATATATATATATATATATATATATATATATATATATATATATATATATATATATATATATATATATATATATATATATATATATATATATATATATATATATATATATATACACATATCTGCATTGCTGCCATAGGGATAGATGAAAACTTGATCCATGCCCTTATTTGGATTGGTCCAGTCATTGGATCTTACCTGGCTTGGGTTTCCAAACTCACCCTCACCGTCAAAGAACAATTGCACACAAGGAAAACAACTCAAGCCTGTGCTAAGATGTAGACTTTGACTGCTTTACTGAAGTTTAGTGATAATGATGCATATGCAATGGCATCCTGTCCCCTATGTGCTTACTGTTCTACTGAACCTGACACTAGCAGGATTTCTGGGTGCAAGTGACTGGCTGTGAAATATTTAATGAGCAGAACCCAGATCAGATGAAGGCCCTTGAAATGTGTGCACGAAAACCAAATGTTCAAAATGTCAGAGGTACAAGATCAGATTGTTGTGTTGTGCAGCTGTGCATGTTTGCAAAGAGAAAACTGACCTTGTCAATGAAGGAAGCAAAGCGGTTGTTGAGGTTCTTGATCTGCTCTTTCTCCTGGGTGCGGACAGCTTGGATGTTGGGGTCGATATCTAGGTTCAGTGGAGCTAGGAGGCTCTGGTTGACTGTGACAGCTGTGATGGGTGCCATACCGCCATGACCGAATCCTCCACCAAATCCACCACCGCCGAATCCAGCACCACCACCGAATCCTGCACCGCCACCGAATCCTGCACCACCTCCGAAACCTGAACCACCGCCGAATCCAGCACCACCGCCGTAACCACCTCCGAGACCACCTCCGAGACCACCTCCGAGACCACCTCCGAGACCTCCGCCGCCAATGCTGTAGCTGTAGCTTGCTCCGGATCCTCCTCCAAAGCCGCTGCTGCCACCACCGCCGGAGCGACGGAATGACACAGAGCTCATCCTGCCGCCAATGGGAGCTGCGCTGGCAGACATGCTAGAGAAGCTCTTTCTAATACCTCCTCCACCACCACCAAAGCCGCCGCTCAAGCTTCCGCCGCTGCTGTACTGTACTGTTTTAATCGAAGTCATGGCTGCTGTCGTCTAAGAGGGGATGAGGACTGGTCAGAGAAAGAGCAGGAGGAGACAGAGAGATCCAGAGCAGGTGAGCTCACTAGAGGAAAGATAAATCCCTCTGAGTGCCTTCTCTGAGGAGTGCAAGGGCTTTTATACCTCTTATGCCATGGGAGGGGCTCATCTGATCACTCCCCTTTCGGCCTCAGGCTCCTGTCCTGCCTTTCTCCCCTCTCCAACTGATACATACACCCATCTTGCTGGGCTGGTATGGGAGTACTTTCAGCAGAGAGGGTCAGGCCACACCCTGCCTTACATACACACACTCATGTAAAGTGCAAAAATTAAGAGAAGAACAGGGAGTAGAAAAACAGGGTCAAAACTTCCAGAAATTCTACACACCCTCCTTTTGCTTCTACTACAAAACTTTTGTATTTTGCTAGTGCTCTGTAATCCAAAACACTGTAGTTATACATTTTATATATTAACGCATGGAAAACTAACTAAACAACATGCATATTTCATGAATTTGGGAGGTACAGGGCTCTCTGTTTGCTTTAAGTGTCATGCAGGAGTATTAAATGGGGGAATATTTGATGAAGGGCTTGAATGTTGAAGCCTGGCGCTTGTCCTGGAAGCCATTGTGAACTGCAGGCTCCTCTTTCCAGTCAAACAATCAAGCCACTGTTCTCTCACCTCAATGGCTCTGTCACGAACACTGCTTCACCACCTTGTTCTGTGGTTCCCAGAGGGCTGATGCAGTTGCATGCAAAGTAGATTTTTATGTTACCGCGTAATAAAACACACAGCTCAAACGTTAGTGGGAATGTATACAGCATTGCTTTCATTAGTGTGCTTAACTTTATTGATAGTTACAGGTAAGTATCAGAACTCACAACAGTACATGGTGACTGCAAGAGCAGTGTGGTTATTTTTGTAGCTGTCCTTAGGTGGCATTATTTAGCAACACAGTGCTGCTTTTGTTAGCATGTTAGTATCGCCCCTATCATGTTTAAATGGTTTAGAACTGCAGACTTGTTGCCGAAGTGGACAGGTCTGGGAGATTAATGTAGAAACCTTGTAAGTATTCATCAAAGTACAACAGGAAGAGATAATGTCGGGTTTATTGACATGAGAGGGCTAGCACATTAGCAGAGGCCTCTATAAGCAAAGCCACTTGTTGCTGAGGGGAAAACCAGGTATATTTCTTTGTAAAATAAATAAATAAATAAAATAAAATAAAATCAGGAGTCACTCTAATTTTAACAAAGTATTTTAGCCCCCAGTGCATTTTTAAAAATGGTACAGCCCATTGATCTGAACACTGATACTGTCAAGTCTTTGTCAGATGTTGAGGGGGTTTTGATGGAGTTTCACCCCGGCATCTTTGAATGTACACAATGCAATCTATCAGGTGATACAAGTTACACAATGTGGGAGACTGAATTGTGAGATCAAAGATGCTGTGAAAAGCATCTCCTAAAGAGACCACATGATTTTTATTTTTATGTGATCAAACAAAAGACATGAATTTAACATTCATTAACATTAGTGTGGGCAAATGTGAAATTTGTGTATTCAGTTGTAATTACTTGTTGTCACTTTAGTGTTATTTTTTAAATTCAATAACTATAAGTAACTTTGCAACTACATGTCAACTAATAGACTCTTAGGTCAGGTTTTGGGTATGTAGAATAAGCTGATATGTAGTTGCAAAATGACTTCTAGTTAGTAGAATGTCTAAAGTGGACCATCGAAATAAAGTGTTACCTTGCCTTTAGAAAAAATTTATCTGTATCAATCGATACACACACACACACACACACACACGCACACACACACACACACATATATATATATATATATATATATATATATATACACAGTACAGTCCAAAAGTTTGGAACCACTAAGATTTTTAATGTTTTTAAAAGAAGTTTCGTCTGCTCACCAAGGCTACATTTATTTAATTAAAAATACAGTAAAAAACAGTAATATTGTGAAATATTATTACAATTTAAAATAACTGTGTACTATTTAAATATATTTGACAAAGTAATTTATTCCTGTGATCAAAGCTGAATTTTCAGCATCGTTACTCCAGTCTTCAGTGTCACATGATCCTTCAGAAATCATTCTAATATGCTGATCTGCTGCTCAAGAAACATTTATGATTATTTTCAATGTTGAAAACACTGTGTGTACTTTTTTTTTTTCAGGATTCCTTGATGAATAGAAAGTTCAAAAGAACAGCATTTATCTGAAATACAAAGCTTCTGTAGCATTATACACTACCGTTCAAAAGTTTGGGGTCAGTAAGAATTGTTACTTTTATTTTTTTGAAAAGAAATTAAAGAAATGAATACTTTTATTCAGCAAGGATGCATTAAATCAATCAAAAGTGGCAGTAAAGACATTTATAATGTTACAAAAGATTAGATTTCAGATAAACACTGTTCTTTTGAACTTTCTATTCATCAAATAATCCTGAAAAAAAATATTGTACACAAATATTTTGTACAATTGTATACATTAAATGTTTCTTGAGCAGCAAATCAGCATATTAGAATGATTTCTGAAGGATCATGTGACACTGAAGACTGGAGTAATGATGCTGAAAATTCAGCTTTGCATCACAGGAATAAATTACTTTATGAAATATATTCAAATAGAAAACAGTTATTTTAAATTGTAATAATATTTCACAATATTACCGTTTTTACTGTATTTTTAATTAAATAAATGAAGCCTTGGTGAGCAGATGAAACTTCTTTTAAAAACATTAAAAATCTTAGTGGTTCCAAACTTTTGGACTGTACTACACACACACACACACACATATATATATATATATATATATATATATATATATATATATATATATATATATATATATATATATATATATATATATATATATATATATATATATATATATATATACTGTGATATATACATCATTTACAGTTCATCTTTAAAAACACTAATATTTAATAAAATTGTTAAATGTATTTTTTTAGCATATATCAAAACAAATATTAATTTTTTATACTGAACATTATAATTTTATAATGCCTAAATTCACTTGATAGCATTTAAAATGATAGATTTTAGTTTTTACTGTTTTATTTGTTATTTATTTAGACAAAATAGTATTACATTTTACTTTACCAGTCTATCACAAGACAATTAAAAACTTTAAAAAAAAAAAGAAAAGAAGGGAAAACACATTTAAAATGGTGCAGCAACAACATCTCAGGCAGGATATTGTGAAACATTTGCATTAAAATTGAAAAACTTAAAACAGGACATCTAATATTATAACATAATATTTCTAAATTATGATTGCAGGAGGCACATTTGAACAACATTCCACTCTGTATTTTCTCATATAGCACCATGGTTTTTTTTTTTTGTTGGTCACACGTTAAAAACAAAACAAATCAAACACACTACTTCTCACAAATAGCCAAGCAGACAATATCAAAATAGGCTGGCACATATGTAACATCATGAAGCATGGCGGAGACAGGGCTTCCATCCAAACGTGAAGCGAATCTTTTCAAAGTTTGCAAAAAAAGAAAGAAAATTAGGTGCATTTCCATCAAGTTGTTCGAGCAGATGACAGTGGTATTGGTAAGCTAGTAACCAACAGTAAATATGGCCTAGAAAACGGGTATTTTTATAAATAGAGTTTTTCCTCCATTGAAAATAAATAAATAAATAAAATCTCGCCCACACAAGCACGATTTAAAAAAAAAAAAAAAAGATCTCTGTCCACATGAAAATGCAAAAACAAGCTATGAAGTGCTGTCAAGAGCATGCCAAAACAACAGGCGGCAATATAAGCCTAACCGTAAAGCCATGTTGGCCAATCAAAGCCCTGTTAGCACAGTTATTAGCAGCAATATTTTGGCTACGTCCGCCATTGCACAGACTGGCTTCATGTAAATAAAGGAGATAGTGGCACACGATGTGACGTCAAACAAAGGAGATAACAAGACAAAGTGTCCGGTTTCACCGGCTACACGGCAACTGGAGTTCCTGAAAATCTTTACCCTGCAGGAGTTTTCAAAAAGGTTCAGTTTCAGTGACCTGATGCTGTGTTAGCGTGTGGACGAATTGCCAAAGCAAATGGGAAATGTGTTTTGAAAATACCCTTGTTTGTGTGGACAGGGCCTAAAACACCATCAGCGGAAACAGCCCATTAGTCACGTGGGTTTAATGTTTGCTTCGTCAGAATTTATTCGGCAAATGCATTAAAAAAATGCACAAGTCAAAAACCACCTCAGGCGAGCGTAAAATCTTTTTTTGCGAATTAAGGGATTTTTTTTCATTCAAATTTTGGCATTTCCGTCACTCGTTTCTGATGCGATACTTAAAAATGCACATAAAAACAGGGTGATGGAAGCATAGCTAGTTACATCATACCCTATTAAATGGTGTTTCTGCTTCTAATTTATCCCCGTCCTCGTTCTCCCAATCGCAACAAAGGATTCATTGTTGGTGATTATGGATGACACCTGGCGTTAATCAGCATTGCCTGCTGCAGGAAAGAGAGGAGGTGAACAAAATCAGGAAAACTATTTTTGACAGTTGACGTTTTCAGATGGTGGTGAGCTTTTTTAACAGCCTCTACCTTAGTAAGGCCTTATGCTGCCTTCACGTGCTCTCTGAATTATCGTAAATATGAGTTTCCTAGGTAAAATATGCACATGAACGCTCTCCCATTTTTAAACTCGAATGTGATGAGCTCGTAATCACAACTTCAGAAGTGGGAATTATCAAATTTCCCATAGCACGTGAAGGCAGCATTAATGAAGTCAGACCAGACCAATTCCTTCTGTCTTCCTTGCTCTGATGTCTGTGGATGCCTTCCTTCAATGGACATTGTTTTATACACATACAGTTGCATGAAAAAGTTTGTGAACCACTTGCAGAATCTGTGAAAATGAGAATTATTTTAATAAAATAAGAGAGATCATACAAAATGCATGTTATTTTTTATTTAGCACTGTCCTGAGTAAGATATTTTATATAACAGATGTTTACAAAAAGAAAATAGCTGAATTTATAAAAACGACCCGCTCAAAAGTTTGTGAACCATTGATTCTCAATACTGTGTGTGGTTACCTGATGATCTACGACTGTTTTTGTGTTTTGTGATGGTTGTTCATGAGTCTCTTGTTTGTCCTGAGCAGTTAAACTGAGCTCTGTTCTTCAGAAAAATCCTCCAGCTCCTGCAGATTCATCAGTTTTCAAGCATTTTTGCATATTTGAACCCTTTCCAGCAGTGACTGTGTGATTTTGAGATCTGTGTTTTCACACTGAGGACAACTGAGGGACTCAAACACAACTATTAAAAAAGGTTCAAACATTCACTGATGCTCCAGAAGGAAACACGATGCATTAAGAGTCGGGGTGTGAAAACTTTTGAATTCGAATATAAATTGTACTTAATTTTTCTTCCGGGAAACATGCAAGTATCTTCTGTTGCTTCCGAAGGGCAGTACTAAATGAAAAACAATGATATTTAAACAAATTAAGAAAAATTGGACATCTTCACCCTGTTCAAAAGTTTTCACACCCCGGCTCTTAATGCATCGTGTTTCCTTCTGGAGCATCAGTGAATGTTTGAACCTTTTTTAATAGTTGTGTTTGAGTCCCTCAGTTGTCCTCAGTATGAAAACACAGATCTCAAAATCATTCAGTCACTGCTGGAAAGGGTTCAAATATGCAAAAATGCTTGAAAACTGATGAATCTGCAGGAGCTGGAGGATTTTTCTGAAGAACAGAGCTCAGTTTAACTGCTCAGGACAAACAAGAGACTCATGAACAACCATCACAAAACACAAAAACAGTCGTGGATCATCAGGTAACCACACACAGTATTAAGAATTGATGGTTCCCAAACTTTTGAACAGGATAAATTCAGCTATTGTTTTGTCTTGTGAACTAAATGTAAACATCTTTTATGTAAAATATCTTACTCAGGACAGTACTAAACAAAAAATAACATGCATTTTGTATGATCTCTCTTATTTTGTTAAAAGTATTCACATTTTCACAGATTCTGCAAGTGGTTCACATACTTTTTAATGCAACTGAATTTATCTCAAGAGCATTCTCTAAAAGCTTTGGCTTCACTAAAATGCTTTTGTGTTAAAGCTACTTTCATATGCCACAACTTTATGGCTTGTACCTTTGGTTTTACCCAAGATCTTACTTGAATAATTACACACAGTCTGGCACGTAACAGTCATGAGATAAAAATCATGCAGTGTGTACTCGACTTAAGTCAGGCTTTGTGAGGCATCACCAGACTGAGCAACAAAGAAAGTGAATCGTTGATCGGTTAGTCATATGTGTTTTATATTGTCTGTACATGAAAGCTGTAATTTTGTTGTACACATTAGGTGGGGCCCAAAAGTGCCAATAACGCAATGCTTGGATATGGTCCAGATTGAGATTTATGCAAGTATTTACTGGAGTGTCTTGTAACTTCCACTGTTGAACTTGATACTTCATACTTTTACATGATCTTTTGTCTATAATTTATTACTTCAGCGTGTGACTTTTTGATCTCTGTTTTATGGCCTATCGGTAAAAAAAAGTGTAAAAACCCCCATTTGTAATGGTTATGTTCGGTTTTATTGTCATTGTGTTTGGTTTTCCCTGTCTGTGTCCCTAGTTAGTCTCCTATATCTGTTCTGTTTTACCTTGATTACTCTGTTTGTGTATTTAAACCCTTAGTTCTGTCTTTTCATTGATCCGTGTCATTTCTGTTTAACGTGGTTGTAAATATATATCTCCTGAGAGTTGCTATTTCCTGAGCTGTGTGATTATTGCTGTAATCTGTTTGCTTACACCAGTGTATCAGCTGTTTTGTGTGCATCTCACAAAAGAATGAGTGAAATTGGGCTACAATGAAAAATGCAATGTTTTACTCTACAATAATGTCTCCTTTGTTTTCAGAGTCTTCTATAATGTACGATGCCGTTAAAAGTCAGCTCTTGAGTTGAAATCTGAGAGTTGCACGCTTGCTCAAACGTACACGTATGCTTCATGTTGAAACAAGGGATAGCTTCCTTTTCATGAAAGCCCACCAATCACTAATGAGTATGAAGGGTCCCACCCCTCTAGACCACACCCCTTTTCTTGTCCACACCCAAGCCTTTGAGATTAATTTCCAAATATGGTTACAACCATTCACGAAAACATGGCCTTATGAACTCATGAAATAACTGTCTTTATGAAATAAAATAACATTTAGGCTACTGTGTGGAGTCAGGTTTGTGTGCATAAAATGATTTCTGCTGACCGAAATCTCAGTTTGTGTTACATAATGGGAGTAAATGTCCTGTGTATAAAAAAATATACACCTTGGGCACACTTTCAGTTGTGTACAACTCTGTGTGTAATAATATCAATATGATCTTGTAGATAAGAATAATTAACTGTGCTAATCTATTCCAAATGATCACTTTCCTATAGGTGTGGTTTTAATTATTCAGATGCATTTTAAAGAATGCGGAATGAAAGAAGATAACAATGAAAGGAAGAAGAGATTCTTCAGTATGCGCTTATTCGAGTTTCAGTGCTCTGAGAAACATGCACATGGAATGAGCTGCAAGAACTATTTGTTCTGTCAAAAGGCACTAAGAAACAAAACTTTGTGCAAGTAAAATTGCCATGTCAATGTAAAAGTAAAAAATGCGTTAAAGCATTGGAAATACCTCAACTTTATATCATCATTGGGTAGACAAACCCTTTACCTGCAGGCTTGAATTATGACCTGTGAAGTGCTTCATTTCTGCACTAAAATTGCAAAAATAATGATTGTAACATCTGTTTTAAAATAGGTTTAAATATGGATGCACCCATTTTTACCATTTGTTTTCATGTTATAGCTGATAAGTGATCCATAATAAACAAAATAAACTAAAATCAAACATGATAATGTAAAATAATGTGCAGTATGAAAAATGGATATTCATTTTGAGATTTGATATAGAGTACAGTTAAGAGTGTTATTAAATTATTAGTGTTTTAAAGATTAATACTAATATATTCCACATTCCTTTGTTAAATTGTGTTAAAAAAGTGGAGGCACAAAGGGGTTGAAAATGGTGAAAAATACAGGAATTTTCTTATTTGTTCACATACAGTACCCTCCATATGTATTGGGACAGTAGACATCTATAAATATGATTAAAAGATGAATAGAATACAGAATGTGACATTTTATTATTGACTGTTTCAACACAAAATGTTTTATCAACTCAGTAGTACAGCACTTTTAGAGTTTCATCCCTCTGCCTAATGTGAGCATAAGTATTGGGGCGGTTTAACTGAAAGTAAATGTAAATGTGTAAAAGCTAATATTTAATTGTAAATCCCTTGCAAGCCATCACAGGAGCGAGTCTGTGACCCATATCATCAAACTCTTGGTTTCACACTTTGAAATGCTTTTCCAGGCCTTAAAAATAATGTCATTAATTACTCACCCTCATGCCGTTTCACACCCGTAAGACCTTCGTTCATCTTCAGAACACAAATAAGATATTTTAATTGAAAAACAATTGAAAGGGCCCTCGTACCCAGGGCCACTGCCACCCGGAGGCCTTAAAGGGTTAGTTCACCCAAAAATGAAAATAATGTCATTAATTACTCACCCTCATGCCGTTTCACACCCGTAAGACCTTCATTAATCTTCAGAACACAAATTGAGATATTTTTGATGAAATCTGATGGCTCAGTGAGGCCTGCATCGCCAGCAATGACATTTCCTCTCTCAAGATCCATTAATGTACTAAAAACATATTTAAATCAGTTCATGATGAGTACAGTGGTTCAATATTAATATTATAAAGCGGCGAGAATATTTTTGTGTGCCAAAAAACAAAACAAAATAATGACTTTTCAATGATATCTAGTGATGGCCGATTTCAAAACACTGCTTTGAATCTTTTGTTTCGATTCAGTGATTTGGATCACATGTCAAACTGCTGAAATCACGTGACTTTGGCGCTCTGAACCACTGATTCGAAACAAAAGATTTGAAGCAGTGTTTTGAAATCGTCCATCACTAGATATCATTGAAAAGTTGTTATTTTGTTTTTTGTTTTTGGTGCACAAAAAGTATTCTCGTCGCTTTTAAGGTTGAACCACTGTACTCACATGAACTGATTTAAATATGTTTTTAGTAGCTTTCTTGATCTTCAGAAGTTCAATGGCATTGCTGTCTATGCAGGCCTCACTGAGCCATCGGATTTCATCAAAAATATCTTAATTTGTGTTCTGAAGATGAATGAAGGTCTTACGGGTGTGAAACAACATGAGGGTGAGTAATTAATGACATTATTTTCATTTTTGGGTGAACTAACCCTTTAATGCAGCCATTTTCAACAGTTGCTTGTTTGGTGAGTTTCTGCCTTTAGTCTCCTCTTCAGCTGGTGAAATGCTTGTTCAATAGGATGTAAATATGGAGATTGACTTGGAATGTCCAGTTTTGAATGTTGGCAAGCTTCAGCAACCGACAACAACCAGGTCAGCTGAGATCAACAGCAGTTGATGATAGACAAATGACAAGTGCTTTGAAAAAAACCTCTAAAAGTCAGTAAAATCACCAGCAACCTCCAGAAAGCTGGAGTGATGGTCTCACAATCTGCTGTTCACAGGAGACTTCACCAGCAGAATTACAGAGGATACACAGCAAGATCAAGAACATCTGATCAGTACCCAAAATAGGAAAGCCAATTTGAATTTGCAAAAACACACAGAGATGAGCCAGTAGAGTTTTAGAACAGAGTTTATTGGACATGAGACAA